>CALYCZ020000230.1:0-18851 GCA_944470555.2 Heterobilharzia americana | reverse complement strand
ATTTAACTCCTCCTCGTTTCACTTTATGGTTTTGTATGGAATTTGGTTATATTGCTACAATTTCGTTACCCTTCACCCTAGTTTTCTGGTGCCTTTTCATCTTCTTACCAGTTATCTTTTGAGCTGATGTCGCACGTGGCAACCTGTAACACTGGGTTGTAATGCTGTCGTCCTGTGTTGACAGACTCCATCTTATACAGCAAACCAAGAAACACTTGAATCCATGAGTAGCATATCCGCCTATCCTCTAATTTCCAGAAGAGTTGAATAATGACCTACCTCATTTTCAATCACTTAGTTTGTACAAAACTAAACGATGTTACAAGTTCGGCTGCCAAATTAATGCTGATAGTACACAGCTTTTTAGTTAATATGACTTATCAATTATGTGGATTCCCGCAAATTAGCTAATAAGTTCATATGTTTGATCAAAGACCTCTGGTTCCACTCACGATTGGAATCTATGACCCCATCTGGTTGAAAGTCGACGACCTACATGGACAAACTGTTTATGTAGAAATGCGCTTAGGGTAATATCAGGAAACGGTTTTCGGTTTCACTTGATGGAAAAAACTTTTATAGTAACCACGGATGCACCTCAAAAATCGAAATCAGAGCTGATAGTTTACAATGTCGTTTTTATGCAAATATGAATGAAATAAGGAGTGACTGAAGGATATATTTTTATTATTATTATTATTATTATTATTATTGTTATTAGTCCCTTGGGTTCCTAGTGGAACATAGGGCTTCACTAGCACGTCTCCAGTACACTCTGTTCTCTGAGATCTTTTCAACCTGGCTCCACGACAGCCCACAAGCTCTCATTTCCTCCTCGCACGACCTCCTCCATGTCACCCTCGGACATCCAACTCGTCGCTTCCCATGGGGATTCCATTCGAGTACCTGGCCTGACGCGTCATGTCCTCAGTCGACCTTCTCAGTGCCTTCCCAATCCATCTCCACTTCCTTACAGTGCATATTTGTTGGGTGATAGGTTCTTGCTTCGTTGCTTCGTTCCCAGAGCTCCTTGTTGCTTATTCTTTCTGGCAATCCATCTGATCTTCAGTAACCAGCAAGCGTAGGCAGTTGTTGATGAATGTCTGTAGTTTATTGGAAATCCCTTTCGTGACGCGCCAAGTCTCTCAACCATCACATGGAAGCACTGACTTGACGTGGGTGTTGAAAATCTGTATCTTGCTCCGCATGCTGAGTGCAGAAGATCTCCACACTGATTTCAGGCTAATGAACGCCTGTCTTGCTTTTCCGATTCTGACTTTGACATCCTCGTCCGTCCCGCCTGTAGTTGAAATAGTGCTTCCTAGATAGGTGAAGGAGGTTACTTCCTTTAAGTTTCTCCGGTGATGGTCATTGGAGTTTGTTGTTGTTGTTGGAGTTTTTGGTGCGGTATCTTCATCACCTCTATCTTCTCTACATTCACCTGAATTCCCATATTCGCTGCCTCTTCTATCAACTTGTTAGTTTTCGCCTGTACATCTTCAAGTTTATGTGACATCAGGCATAAGTCATCGGCGAAATCCAAGTCTTCTAGGTTCTTTTCCCCATTCCAGTGTATCCCCCTCTTCTCGCTCCCCACTGTTGTCTGCTGCATGATCCAGTCCACCACAATAAGGAATATCATGGGGGATAGTAGGCAACCTTGTTTCACTCCTGTCTTCACTTCAAAATCATCACTGAGCTGAGCTTCCCATTGTGAATTACTTGGCTGGTATGTGGCATCTTCATATAGTTGTTGAATGAGGTGGATAAAGGTTTGCGGTACTCCGTAGTAGTGAAGCAGTTTCCAAATTACTTCTCGGTCGACGCTGTCAAAGGCCTTCTCAAAGTCGATGAAGTTGACGTAGAGAGCTGATTGCCATTCTATGCTCTGTTCTATGATGATGCGAAGCGTTGCAATTTGGTCTGCACATGATTTGTACTTCCTGAATCCAGCCAGCCAGCCTGTTCCGGTCGTAGTTTTGAATCCAGTGTATCTTTAAGCCTCTCCAGGATGATGCGGCTTAATATTTTACTGGCTTGGGGTGGACAGGAGAGTGATTCCACGCCAGTTCTTGCAAACACTCAGGTCTCCCTTCTTCGGCAGTTTGAAAAAGTAACCCTTCTTCCTAATCTTCCTTCCACACCTTCTGCAATAGTGGTGTGAGCATGTCCGCTGCTGTTGTCTCTGCGTCTGTTCCCAGTGCTTCTGGCGGTATCCCGTCTGATCCTGTTGCTTTCCCGCATTTCAGCAGCTTTATGGCGTTCAGGACTTCCATTTTCGTTGGAGGATTTATGTTCACTTGTAATTCAGTGGCTGCAGGTGGTATTTCTGGACGAAGTGCAGGTGGTGGTGCTGGTGGTCGATTCAAGAGCTTTTTGAAGTGGTCGGCTCATCGCTTCCTTTGTTTCTCTTCTTTCGTAATTAAATTTCCTTCTTCATCTTTTATTGGTTTCATCTGTGTTGATCTCTTCCCTGATAGCAACCTGGTTATTTGATACAATGTCGTCAGGTCTCTCTTACCTGCAGCCTGTTCTGCTTCACTTCCTAGTGTTTCGTAGAAGTGTCTTTTGTCTTTCCGTGCACTCTTCTTTACTTCTTTGTTCAGTGTTTTATACATTGTGCTCAGTTCCTCTTGTCGTTGAGCATCCTTGCACTGGTTTATCTTCTGTTTCACCATCCTCCTCTCCTCTATCAGCTTCCAGGTATCTGTCGAGATCCATTCCTCGTCTTCCACCTTCTTCCTTCCTAATACGACTGTGCAGGTTTCTTTCCACATAGCTTTCAAAGACTTCCAGTGTTCTTCCACACAGGTTTATTCAGGGATGTTCCTCAATATCTCCCATTTTGTCTTGATGGCTGCCGTGAAGATCTTCTTTGTAGTTTCATCCTTCAGTTTCCGAGTGTGGTACTTCAATTGAGGTCTATCACCAGCTTCCTTGAAGGCTTTTAACTTGATTTGGAAGGTTCCTTGCACTAGACAGTGAGTGGTCTGAACCTACATCTGCTCCTCTTCTTGACCTTGTGTCAAGTAGACTGCGTCTCCATTTTCTCGAGATTGAGATAAAGTCGATTTGATTTTTAGTGTGTCCATCTACTGAAGTCGAATCCATGTCGCTTTGTGGATATCTTTGTGCTTGAACACGCTGCCTCCAATCACCAAATCGTTGAATGCACAGAATTCTGCAAACAATTCTCCATTCTCGTTCATCACCTCACCTAGTGCCTCTCGACCCATGGTTAGTTCTCTTCCTGTGTTGTCCCCTCCCAGTTTGGCATTCATGTCGCCCATTAGAATTTTGATATCGCCAACTGACGTCTTGTCCAGTGTTGATTGAAGTTGTCTGTAGAAATCCTCCTTTTTCTCTTGCTCTGCATTATTTGTAGGTGCGTAGCGTAGCATTGTATGATTGTGACCTTCCTTCCTTTTGAGTTGAATCTTGCTGTCATGATCCTGATACTGGAGGAGGTTGGTTTTCACTGCATGAGAGCCTTCGATGCTGTTGGGAACATCATGATAGCCACTCCCTCAGTGTGCTCGTGGTTGTCGTCTGGGTGACAATATCGGGGTAGATTACTGATTCTCCAGTTGACAGTTTGGAGACTCCACTCCCATTCCATCTGCTTTCGCAAATCCCAAGCACTTCAATGTGATACCTTCTCATCTCCTTTGCAATCTGGGCTGCCTTACTGGGTTCAAACATCGTACAGACATTCCATGTCCCCACGTTTACTTTCGCTTTCATCGAGAGAAGACACATCGGCCCGGCCAATTGGCTTCCCGAAGGCTTTCACCAACTGGCGTCATTTCGCCTCTCCGATTCCAGCCAGGAATAAGTTTGTTTTCATTTTTTATATTTTGTTTGTGCTTTGAAGTTTCTTTAGCGGTTAGATTTGTTTTAGGGGGTAGGGTTGCTAGCCCTATGCCCAACCTTCCCTCTTTACCCGGGCTTAGGACCGGCTAGTAGCTAGTGAACTAGTTAACCAGGCGAGGTTGAAGGAGATATAGCCTTGTAAAATATGACGTTTCCTGAAACAACAAATGCAGTAAAAGAGTATTACACTTGCTCTTGCAATATCCAGTGAATGTAGTTAAAAAGGAACGCCAAACAGTGCTACTGTAACTCCAGAGACATTGAAATCTAGCGGGAAAATCAATTAGCAGTGCAACGACAGATGCTTGGACTGGAGTACTGGAAGATGTAAAATTGTACCTTAGTGCGCTACCTTTTTTGTACTTTATGAGCAATTTCACAGCATGTTTTACAGCTTGAACGGCGAACTAATTATTCTCAACCTCAAAGATTTACTCACGCACATAGAAACCGAATATTGGGGGACATATGACTTGTGGGGAACTACATCCACCTAGGGGAAGAATCAAAGCAGATGAATATCCCTAATTTTTTATATCACTACGTATTATGTCATCTGACAAATCAATCCAAACGATTACTGATTACAATTTAGAAATATACTAGGATGTTGGAAACAGTACAGTCTTTGACCACACTCATATGCTTAGACTTACTTGACTTTCGTTATGAAGTTCGCAAAAGTAGAAGAAATCACAACAAAAATCCAATTGCAACAAAAAAACATAGATAAAGTGTATTCAGGAATACACTGGTCGTCTGGAATTTAGAAAAGCATTCTCTGGACTAGTATATAGCATGTATAGATAAAGTTGCTAAAATCTATATTTTGGCTTCTGCTTATGTAGCAGCAGCTGGCGAAACGAATAAGCATTCTTCTATACAAGACAATTGATAGGCCATACTTATACATGCTAAATCAAACAGTTTTAAATAATGAGGCTAGAAGTAAAAGTTTCAATTGTTACTAGTTATTCATCATTTACTTAATACCCCCAAACAGTATCAATAAGGATGCGTTTATTTTTGTTGTACTGTTCATTGGGTATAATGGAACAACATTTATATGCAAGTTGACACGAGACTCCCTGTTTTATGCATTTACATTAATTCCTTTATGAAATTTAGCAGATTACATGTTAAGGGATTCAATAGGGTATTTGTCACACATATCTGCACATTATTATTATTCATTAGAATACAAACATGATACACCAAGGGTAACAAGAAATGCGCTACATAAGATGCCATGACACTATGAAGACATAAAGCGGAAGGAAGTGGATAAATAAAAAGAACAGAATGATCAGAAGGGCAGTTCAACAAGATACATTCAAAACAAAACATTCATTACTTTCCAGAGGCAGAAGATAGAAGGAAGCTACAGCATCACCATCACTGGTTTGGATTCTCAGCCATATCTGATAACGTCTCAAACCACTGAGTTGCGTGGTCTCTTGGATCCCACCCAAGGAGTCGCGATGCATCAACAGATGCTAACCCGGTAAAATGTCCAATTTAGGAACTGCAGAGCTGCATTTCAACCAATGAACAGGTTATATGTAGAAAAATATGACACACAATATCTGCATCAATGAGTCAAACTTCTAGGGTATAGCACTCATCTGATAAATGGTACTCAACATTCAGTTTTAAAGTGGTTAAGCAATCTATTTGTGAGTTACCTTTTATACATCTATCAACATCTATCAGCAAGACATTATACTTATTGAGAAAAATTCAGTTCATTCCCTACCTTCTTAAATTTTGAAAAGATTTATATTAATTCCTGTATAAAACTCACAAAAATCTTAAAAATGCATTTCAACTAAAAGTGAATATTTGTGACCACTTGTGAGTGGAACCCAAAATCTCTCTGTGCAATACACTCGGAAATAAAGCTTAGGATTAAATAAAAACAGAGTAAACTGTGTTCGAGGCACGATATGGTGTCTAGGAATTACGTGAATAATTAACAGACACCATTTTAACTGTGAAACAATATGAACTAATGCATTTTGAGGTTAATGAGAATTTATTTGAAGGTACAACTCATTACAAACTACATTAGGCATCTGTTTTAATAACTGCATGAAAAAGAAGTTTAACAACAGAAACTGAAGAGCATAGGATAAATATCAAAAGGTTTATTAAAGAACTCACTTCAAACGCACGTTGCAAGTTTCCAAAATGTTTTACTTATTTTAGTGTGTTAAACATATCCAACCTGCGGAAAGTGCAATTTAAAAAAAAAGTTTAGCATTTTGTTCCACACAAACCCGCATTCATAGAGGATGTTAAGCAAGCAAAAGAATAAAATACCACTGCATTTTATTCCACTGAGGACACAGGCGTAAAAAGCTAACTGCTTTTCATCCATATTATGATACTGAAACAGCATACTGCAGGAAAAGTAGCTATATTGCTGATTCGTAAGACAGTCGCTCAAGTATACGCTATTAGCTACGATGCCTTGTAAAGTGATGGCAGGCTATGAAGAACATACATGATGAATACTGAAAAAACCGGAAGAAAGATCAAAGCAGAAAATCACGCAATATGGCGGGAGAAGACTATACACTATTACCTATGACATGTCTCTTGCTATTGAAAACTGTTGCGTAAGTTCAACAAGTGCTTTGCAGAAATCTGTGGGTAAAAGCTTTGCAAAGCATTCGTGAATGTTCTCCGTTCAGTGTTAAGCAGTGAATGACGAATTTGTTCCAATGGTGCAAAAATCTTCCATACACAGAGGCAAGGTGTAGTTTATCTTGAATAATAACTGACTGTTTTACACTGATGCGATTTTTCGACTTTCTGCGACATACTATCGTGTTCATAGGGTTTTCTATAGAAAGAATTGCGACAAATTTTTGATGTTCGTAGAGTTCTGATCGCAAACCTCTTATGAACACTTTTTGTGCAGCATCAGGACTAACTTGATGAAGAAGCGAGGAACGTAGTTAGCATGAATTATGTCATGAAGCCTGGTGACGAAAAATTTACAATCAAATATCAAAGCTCATAGATGAACCAATCGCTCTGATCTTCAACCTGGGCTACAAATTTTCTTCCTTATCTATGAAATTGTAATTAATTAACATGAGATTAATATAATCGTCTTCACAGTTTATAAACCGATATTTTCACCACCTCTTTCAGAGATTCAAGTAGACTATTAGTATGTGAAATTCTAACTTGAAAAACATTTAAGAGTAAGACCATATTATGATAGCATATCCGTATTTGAAGTAGAACAGCGTATGACGTCTTTAGGAAAGTCTATGGAAATTTTCAGTTGATAAGAGATTTTTAGGCACGAAAAACTAAGTTAAGAAGCAATTGGTTAAAAATAGTACACGTCCTCAATAAATTTCGAAGCAAAACTTAAGGAAATACCATATACATATACATATATATATATATATATATATATATATATATATATATATATATATATATAATAAACAGGCATTCAAGTGAAAATTTTAAAATGCAACTATCTGCATATGTATTTAAGTCACAAGTATTTTTAATTTCGACAAACATACATTTTTCAGAGTAAGAGATAAACTAAGACCTATGATTGAAAATAAATATTTTCACTAAACTATTTACATATAACGGTGAAGTGTTATAGTTTGGGAAATAGCCTGATACGAAAATATACAGACGATTATGAAGTACAATAACGCTACTTAAACGGCTGAAAATGCATGTAACCATAAGTCATTCAATAAAAGGAAACGAAAAGAAGTACATAATATCGCAGCTATTTAGACGAAGTAAGATTATATTCATGCGACATATGCCCACTGGACTGCGAACGTATTTCATGAAGAATTTTATCACCGCCGGCCATACGAAGGTTGTTTCCCACCACAGAACCCAAACTTCGAGAAATAGCCATTCTAAGACGTGAAACTTCAGATATTGGAGTCACCATAACTCCCATAAACACAGATGATGGATCTGATGCTGCTTTTAATTCATTCTGTAGACGAAGGGGGGAAAATAATAAGATAAGTAACTCAGTAAACATGCACAGTTTAGTACAGCGGGTGATGGTTTAACAGTGCTATCTAGATGTTACATAGTAAGAAACTATTAGAAAAGGGTTATAAATGAAATACACCTGAGGTCAAATTTTGATTTTGAAGTTTATAAAATATTAGAAAAGGGTTAGAAATCATTTGCGACAATAATAAGTTACCGCCAACAAATCATAACACTAATCCAAAAAATCAAATGATGAATTACAAAAATGAAGTAACAGTTTAATTTGATTTTGCTAAATATTAGGATGATGTCTGTGAAAAAAAACAAAGCCCTAAATATAGAATACCCGGTATTTCCATAACTATAGCAGTCATCCTCTAACTTCAGTAACCAATCAAACAGTTTAAAACATTTATCAACTTATAGCTCCAATAAAACTAGTGTGTTAAACCAGATAGATATACAGTAACTTACGTAAAGAAACGGGCACAAAAGTGGATTCATTTCAAGTTGTCACACTTAATAGCAGTACACCAAAAGATAAGCAGAAAAATAATTACACTGAGACAGGAAAAAGAGCATGAGAGGGGAAAGGATGAGTAGATGAAAGTTAGTGAATACATTCACAATTTTAAAAGATAACAAAGAGTGTGTAAACATCTACGCTACTGTGATAGATTTTCAGCCGTATCATGAATTCACTAACCTTTGATTTCTAACGCAACGTAAACGCTGATCAAGTGCTATGTATCTCCCTACACAGCTCAAACTCATAATCAAAGATTTCAAGAAGTGATCGCCTTTAACTGTCTTGTAAACCAGTCCTAGTTCAACCAGCATCATAGGTCGAAGTAGGCAGTGGATACAGTAAACTTAGAAAAAGACAGGTGTTGAAGAAGGGCAAATAATGGCAAAAATAATCTGTATTTCGTCCACCTGAATGAGGTAACGAGACTAAGATATGGTCAAAACTAGAAGATAAATTCGACAGTTCGACGGTTACTGAAGCTTGAGCTAAGTTTAAAGACATAATATAGTCACGCATACAGAAAACAACAACGTACAACATGATACAATTACCTTCAGATCGAAGCTGGTATACTTCGCACCAGCAACAATATACTAAAACAATGGTAATATTAGTACAAATACGAAAAGGCGCTGGAGACGAAAAGAAACGAAGAAAGATTGAAAATAAACTGCACAGTTGCAGTCGACTTCGATTCATCTGAACTTATCATCAACAATTGATGCTGGTTCTCACACAGATCTCAACCAAAAAGCACAAAGTCTTCTTTATACTTCAGACAAACAGTAAAGTACTTCCTAGACGAGTGTCATATCTCAGTCCAACAAGACTGTAGCTTTTCCTTATCCTATTCCTGTAAAAACTGAATGTCAATAGGTCTTAACAAGATAAATGTAGCCTAAACCCCAACCACCTACTATCACCATTACTTAATATGACTGCTGTTGACTAATCGGTTCTGCCTTATGATAGTGATTTTAAGACAACCATAATCAAATACTTGCCATCTGAGCGTATCATTAAAATAATAACGTTTTGGGGTCACATTTTGGGATCTAAAAAAACAACTTCACAATAATCTTGAAGTTTGGTATACTTTTGGACATATTGTCTCTACCAAAAGCAGTTCAAGCTTATAGGCCAGAAATGGGTTATTTATGAGGGCAGGAGAAACGTCCTGCTAGTTCAATACAGTAGCCATGTGTAGAATTGTTCACTAGGAAATCAACTGCATCCATTATGTGAATTAATGATAATGACTAGCTTCCTAAACCATAGCTGGTGGATTGGAATTCGATCAGATGACTTACAGATCAGATATCAAGAACCTAAATTAACAAGTCATGGAATCAATGTCCGGCTCCTTACGCTGAGAGAGGTGATTTGTCCGGAAATAAAGTAATTAAGTATTGGTAGTTCCATCACGCTGCAAGAATGATAGCAGAGCACAAGTCAGAACTATCCTACGATTTTTATTGATTTTGTTGTCCCAATACAGTGATAGAAGTTTGTAGGACAGAAAGGTAGATGTTTTGGACTGACTAGTAGTCATCTTTTTGAAAATCGAAAAGATGTTAAGCAGCTTCTGGGAAAACTTTAATTTAGCTACGCACCAGTTTATTTAACAGCAAAAGTTCAACCTTAGGTCTAAAGTCATTATTTTACACAGTGAGATTAAGTATTAAAGTGATGATTTACTCTGAGGTGAAAACCTGGTTCACGACAGGATTTAAACTAGCGACTTTTGGTACTGAGCGTCCAGAAGTTACGAATAAAACCACAAACAAACCAGACAGAATGTCCAAGAATCCTGCCTGAATTCATTTCTAAAAGACGTATTTCATGGGATGAAACGATAACGCCCCCTCAATGATACACAATGGGTATATAGGCAACTTACTTCAGTTGCAGTTGACACCAACGTCATATTATTCTCAATAAGTGATGCATTCCGACCAATCTCCCCGTTATGTTCACCCGAATTTAAGAGTTCTGTAGAGTCTCGATTTACAGGTGCCGTTTTGGGTAAAACAGCAGCTGCACATCCTTCTACACTCTCTACACCATCGATACTCAGGATATTTGCGTGAAGAGTTAGCTTAGAATCGTTTTCTGAAAGATAACTGCGGACAGAAATTGGGATAGAACAACCACCATCAAGTTGGCGCATTAAACTTCGCTCGGCAATGGACGTCAACGCAGCTGACTCATTATGAATGCGAGATAGTAAATCCAAAATAAAAGCATCGTTTGACGACATTCACAAGCCAAAGCACCTTGACTTACAGCGTAATACGAGTCTGTCAATACCTGCAAGCAACGAAAACATTCAAATAATGTGAAATTAGTGAAAACCTTTTTGACTGATTTCTGCACTAATAAAAGCACGTTTATGTACAGATTCCCTACCTTTAAGTACGCTGTCGATAGCCTACTTAGGCGGTGATGAAATTGTAGATGTGACATAATTAAGCGGCTGCGAATATTTTTTGTGAGGCCCTTTTTATGCGTTGCGTGATGGTCTCACTAGCAGTGTTACTCTTGAATTTGAAATCTACTTGAAGCTGAAATTCAAGAGTGATATTACTAGTGAGATAATTACACAACACATAAAAAAAGCTTGGCAAAAAGCATTCCCAGTCGGTTAATTATGTCCCATCTTGTACACCCACCCGATTCTAGGTGCAAGAAATAAAGACATACTGCCTGATTTTGCCACTTCCATCTGCATTTATCAGTTCAACTACTCCTGTGGAGCTAGTTACATTGGGCGTACAATGAGGCAGGTACATCGTCAAATTCTTGAGCACCACCCATCATGGTTGAGCAAGAGACAAATGGAACAATAAAGAGTCCTATATGTTCACAATTAGTTGACATTGGACATCAAGTGGATACTAGAAAAGCATTAAGATTTTAAAGGGGAACCATCAGGACTGCTGTTATTATCACTTGCTTCTTTTACGATTACAATTTAATATGAACCTCCAGAGATCGGTAAAAGTTATCTTTACCATATTATAAACAGTGCTATTCCAATACTCTACTTTCATGCTTTCGACTAATAAGCATAACAAAGGCAATAGAAGCCAAAATTTTTACCTCTCATTCATGCATATAGAGACGTTCGTTCGAATGCTTCTCAGTCCCATGGCCTTCATTTTCAACCCAGATGAAATTACAATAAGTTTTCCCCCTCGACGAAAGTGAATAAATGTAGGTATTACTATTGTTTGCACAGTTAACATAATAACCTCGCCTGGTTAACTAGTTCACTAGTTACTAGCCGGTCCTAAGCCCGGGTAAAGAGGGAAGGTTGGGCATAGGGCTAGCAACCCTACCCCCTAAAACAAATCTAACCGCTAAAGAAACTTCAAAGCACAAACAAGATATAAAAAATGAAAACAAACCTATTCCTCGCTGGAATCAGAGAGGCGAAATCACGCCAGTTGGTGAAAGCCTTCGGGAAGCCAATTGGCCGATCTGTCTTCTCTCCCTCGATGAAAGCGAAAGTAAACGTGGGGACATGGAATGTCCGTACGATGTTTGAACCCAGTACGGCAACCCAGATTGCAAAGGAGATGAGAAGGTATCACACTGAAGTGCTTGGGATCTGCGAAAGCAGATGGAATGGGAGTGGAATCTCCAAACTGTCAACTGGAGAATCAATAATCTACCCCGATATTGTTACCCAGACGACAACCACGAGCACAGCACACTGAGTTATGGAGTGGCTATCAAGATATCTTCAAGAGCATTGAAGGCTCTCATGCAGTGAAAACCAACCTCCTCCAGTATCAGGATCATGACAGCAAGATTCAACTCAAAAGGAAGGAAGGTCACAATCATACAATGCTACGCTACGCACCTACAAATAATGCAGAGCAAGAGAAAAAGGAGGAATTCTACAGACAACTGCAATCAACACTGGACAAGACGTCAGTTGGCGATATCAAAATCCTAATGGGCGACATGAATGCCAAACTGGGAGGGGACAACACAGGAAGAGAACTAACCATGGGTCGAGAGGCTCTAGGTGAGGTGATGAACGAGAATGGAGAATTGTTTGCAGAATTCTGTGCATTCAACGACTTGGTAATTGGAGGCAGTGTGTTCAGGCACAAACATATCCACAAAGCGACATGGATTCGACTTCAGTAGATGGACACACTAAAAATCAAATCGACTTTATCTCAATCTCAAGAAAATGGAGACGCCGTCTACTTGACACAAGGTCAAGAAGAGGAGCAGATGTAGGTTCAGACCACTCACTGTCTAGTGCAAGGAACCTTCCAAATCAAGTTAAAAGTCTTCAAGGAAGTTGGTGATAGACCTCAATTGAAGTACCACACTCGGAAACTGAAGGATGAAACTACAAAGGAGATCTTCATGGCAGCCATCAAGACAAAATGGGAGATATTGAGGAACATCCCTGAATAAACCTGTGTGGAAGAACACTGGAAGTCTTTGAAAGCTATGTGGAAAGAAACCTGCACAGTCGTATTAGGAAGGAAGAAGATGGAAGACGAGGAATGGATCTCGACGGATACCTGGAAGCTGATAGAGGAGAGGAGGATGGTGAAACAGAAGATAAACCAGTGCAAGGACGCTCAACGACAAGAGGAACTGAGCACAATGTATAAAACACTGAACAAAGAAGTAAAGAAGAGTACACGGAAAGACAAAAGACACTTCTACGAAACACTGGGAAGTGAAGCAGAACAGGCTGCAGGTGAGAGAGACCTGACAACATTGTATCAAATAACCAGGTTGCTATCAGGGAAGAGATCAACACAGATGAAACCAATAAAAGATGAAGAAGGAAATTTAGTTACGAAAGAAGAGAAACAGAGGAAACGATGGGCCGACCACTTCAAGAAGCTCTTGAATCGACCACCACCACCACCTGCACTTCGTCCAAAAATACCACCTGCAGCCACTGAATTACAAGTGAACATAAGTCCTCCAACGAAAATGGAAGTCCTGAACGCCATAAAGCTGCTGAAATGCGGGAAAGCAACAGGATCAGACGGGAGCCCGCCAGAAGCACTGAGAACAGACGCAGAGACAACAGCAGCGGACATGCTCACACCACTATTACAGAAGGTGTGGAAGGAAGAGAAGGTACCTGGCTAGTGATTGGAAGAAGGGTTACCTTGTCAAACTGCCGAAGAAGGGAGACCTCAGTGTTTGCAAGAACTGGCGTGGAATCACTCTCCTGTCCACCCCAAGTAAAATATTAAGCTGCATCATCCTGGAGAGGCTTAAAAATGCACTGGATTCGAAACCACGACCGGAACAGGCTGGCTGGCTGGATTCAGGAAGTACAAATCATGTGCAGACCGAATTGCAACGCTTCGCATCATCATAGAACAGGGCATAGAATGGCAATCAGCTCTCTACCTCAACTTCATCGACTTTGAGAAGGCCTTTGACAGCGTCGACCGAGAAGTAATTTGGAAACTGCTTCACTACTACGGAATACCGCAAACCTTTATCCACCTCATTCAACAACTATATGAAGACACCACATGCCAAGTAATTCACAATGGGAAGCTCAGCTCAGTGATGATTTTGAAGTGAAGACAGGAGTGAAAGGAGGCTGTTGCCTACTATCCCCCATGATATTCCTGATTGTGGTGGACTGGATCATGCAGCAGACAACAGTGGGGAGCGAGAAGAGGGGGATACACTGGAATGGGGAAAAGAACCTAGAAGACTTGGATTTCGCCGATGACTTGTGCCTGATGTCACATAAACTTGAAGATGTACAGGCGAAAACTAACAAGTTGATAGAAGAGGCAGCGAAGACGGGACTTCAAGTGAATATAGAGAAGACAGAGGTGATGAAGATACCGCACTACCACCACCACCAACAACAAACTCCAATGACCATCACCGGAGAAACTTAAAGGAAGTAACCTCCTTCACCTATCTAGGAAGCAGTGTTGCAACTGCATGCAGCGTTGGCACAGACGAGGATGTCAAAGTCAGAATCGGAAAAGCAAGACAGGCCTTCGTTCATTAGCCTGAAACCAGTGTGGAGATCTTCTGCACTCAGCATGCGGAGCAAGATACAGATTTTCAACACCAACGTCAAGTCAGTGCTTCTGTATGGCTCAGAGACTTGGCGCGTCACGAAAGGGATTTCCAATAAACTACAGACATTCATCAACAACTGCTTACGCTCGCTACTGAAGATCAGATGGATTGCCAGAAAGAATAAGCAACAAGGAGCTCTGGGAACGAAGCAACGAAGCAAGAACCTATCACCCAACAAATATGCACTGTAAGGAAGTGGAGATGGATTGGACATGCACTGAGAAGGTCGACTGAGGACATGACGCGTCAGGCCAGGTACTCGAGTGGAATCCCCATGGGAAGCGACGAGTTGGACGTCCAAGGGTGACATGGAGGAGGTCATGCGAGGAGGAAATGAGAGCTTGTGGGCTGTCGTGGGACCAGGTTCAAAAGATCTCAGAGAACAGAGTGTACTGGAGACGTGCTAGTGAAGCCCTATGTTCCACTAGGAACCCAAGGGACTAATAATAATAATAATAATTGTCGTGGTAAACATCCTACTACAGATTGGGTTTACAGTTACATAGCGCACAGGTAAAGTGGTAGGTGTACTAGTGATCGATTTTTGTCAAATAACGTTAACTTAACAAAGCAGCGTCTTTGGTATGACATGTTTAATGAATTCCATCCCACCTACCCTCATAGCGGTCATGGTGTGCTGGGACTGTCTAGTTGCGAAAAGTTTGGCTTAATGTATATTCTGATCTCATGGTTTGACTCTAAAATAATGTCAGTTGTGGCCTAGCGTCAAAGTCAGTGACTGTCCTACCTCATCTTTCTTTTGTATTCTGCATAAACACGTGAGTTCAACGTAGCAGAAGTGTATTCTGATATGACCGTTATTTTTGTATCTTGTCTTTCTCTATATTAGCGGCATTTGCATTACTTACACGATCTATGACCCCTTTCAACATGCCTTCGTTGTATCGTTGTTAATATGACTTATCAATTATGTGGATTCCCGCAAATTAGCTAATAAGTTCATATGTTTGACCAAAGACCTCTGGTTCCACTCACGATTGGAACCTATGACCCCATCTGGTTGAAAGTCGACGACCTACATGGACAAACTGTTTATGTAGAAATGCGCTTAGGGTAATATCAGGAAATGGTTTTCGGTTTTACTTGATGGAAAAAACTTTTATAGTAACCACGGATGCACCTCAAAAATCGAATCAGAGATGATAGTTTACAATGTCGTTTTTATGCAAATATAAACGAAATAAGGAGTGACTGAAGGAGATATTATTATTATTATTATTAGTCCCTTGGGTTCCTAGTGGAATATAGGGCTTCAGTAGCATGTCTCCAGTGAACTCTGTTCTCTGAGATCTTTTCAACCTGGCTCCACGACAGCCCACAAGCTCCCATTGCCTCCTCAGACGTCCAACTCGTCGCTTCCCATGGGGATTCCACTCGAGTACCTGGCCTGACGCGTCATGTCCTCAGTCGACCTTCTCAGTGCATGTCCAATCCATCTCCACTTCCTTACAGTGCATATTTGTTGGGTGATAGGTTCTTGCTTCGTTGCTTCGTTCCCAGAGCTCCTTGTTGCTTATTCTTTCTGGCAATCCATCTGATCTTCAGTAGCGAGCGTAAGCAGTTGTTGATGAATGTCTGTAGTTTATTGGAAATCCCTTTCGTGACGCGCCAAGTCTCTGAGCCATACAGAAGCACTGACTTGACGTTGGTGTTGAAAATCTGTATCTTGCTCCGCATGCTGAGTGCAGAAGATCTCCACACTGGTTTCAGGCTAATGAACGAAGGCCTGTCTTGCTTTTCCGATTCTGACTTTGACATCCTCGTCTGTGCCAACGCTGCATGCAGTTGCAACACTGCTTCCTAGATAGGTGAAGGAGGTTACTTCCTTTAAGTTTCTCCGGTGATGGTCATTGGAGTTTGTTGTTGGTGGTGGTGGTAGTGCGGTATCTTCATCACCTCTGTCTTCTCTATATTCACTTGAAGTCCCGTCTTCGCTGCCTCTTCTATCAACTTGTTAGTTTTCGCCTGTACATCTTCAAGTTTATGTGACATCAGGCACAAGTCATCGGCGAAATCCAAGTCTTCTAGGTTCTTTTCCCCATTCCAGTGTATCCCCCTCTTCTCGCTCCCCACTGTTGTCTGCTGCATGATCCAGTCCACCACAATCAGGAATATCATGGGGGATAGTAGGCAACAGCCTCCTTTCACTCCTGTCTTCACTTCAAAATCATCACTGAGCTGAGCTTCCCATTGTGAATTACTTGGCATGTGGTGTCTTCATATAGTTGTTGAATGAGGTGGATAAAGGTTTGCGGTATTCCGTAGTAGTGAAGCAGTTTCCAAATTACTTCTCGGTCGACGCTGTCAAAGGCCTTCTCAAAGTCGATGAAGTTGAGGTAGAGAGCTGATTGCCATTCTATGCCCTGTTCTATGATGATGCGAAGCGTTGCAATTCGGTCTGCACATGATTTGTACTTCCTGAATCCAGCCAGCCAGCCTGTTCCGGTCGTGGTTTCGAATCCAGTGCATTTTTAAGCCTCTCCAGGATGATGCAGCTTAATATTTTACTTGGGGTGGACAGGAGAGTGATTCCACGCCAGTTCTTGCAAACACTGAGGTCTCCCTTCTTCGGCAGTTTGACAAGGTAACCCTTCTTCCAATCACTAGCCAGGTACCTTCTCTTCCTTCCACACCTTCTGTAATAGTGGTGTGAGCATGTCCGCTGCTGTTGTCTCTGCGTCTGTTCTCAGTGCTTCTGGCGGGCTCCCGTCTGATCCTGTTGCTTTCCCGCATTTCAGCAGCTTTATGGCGTTCAGGACTTCCATTTTCGTTGGAGGACTTATGTTCACTTGTAATTCAGTGGCTGCAGGTGGTATTTTTGGACGAAGTGCAGGTGGTGGTGGTGGTCGATTCAAGAGCTTCTTGAAGTGGTCGGCCCATCGTTTCCTCTGTTTCTCTTCTTTCGTAACTAAATTTCCTTCTTCATCTTTTATTGGTTTCATCTGTGTTGATCTCTTCCCTGATAGCAACCTGGTTATTTGATACAATGTTGTCAGGTCTCTCTCACCTGCAGCCTGTTCTGCTTCACTTCCCAGTGTTTCGTAGAAGTGTCTTTTGTCTTTCCGTGTACTCTTCTTTACTTCTTTGTTCAGTGTTTTATACATTGTGCTCAGTTCCTCTTGTCGTTGAGCGTCCTTGCACTGGTTTATCTTCTGTTTCACCATCCTCCTCTCCTCTATCAGCTTCCAGGTATCCGTCGAGATCCATTCCTCGTCTTCCATCTTCTTCCTTCCTAATACGACTGTGCAGGTTTCTTTCCACATAGCTTTCAAAGACTTCCAGTGTTCTTCCACACAGGTTTATTCAGGGATGTTCCTCAATATCTCCCATTTTGTCTTGATGGCTGCCATGAAGATCTCCTTTGTAGTTTCATCCTTCAGTTTCCGAGTGTGGTACTTCAATTGAGGTCTATCACCAACTTCCTTGAAGGCTTTTAACTTGATTTGGAAGGTTCCTTGCACTAGACAGTGAGTGGCGTGAACCTACATCTGCTCCTCCTCTTCACCTTGTGTCAAGTAGACGGCGTCTCCATTTTCTTGAGATTGAGATAAAGTCGATTTGATTTTTAGTGTGTCCATCTGGGTTGCCTTACTGGGTTCAAACATCGTACGGACATTCCATGTCCCCACGTTTCCTTTGGCTTTCATCGAAGGAGAGAAGACACATCGGCCAATTGGCTTCCCGAAGGCTTTCATCAACTGGTGTGATTTCGCCTCTCTGATTCCAGCGAGGAATAGGTTTGTTTTCATTTTTTATATCTTGTTTGTGCTTTGAAGTTTCTTTAGCGGTTAGATTTGTTTTAGGGGGTAGGGTTGCTAGCCCTATGCCCAACCTTCCCTCTTTACCCGGGCTTAGGACCGGCTAGTAACTAGTGAACTAGTTAACCAAGCGAGGTTTTACCACGACAATGGCAGGGTGATATTCATCAGAACGACACAGATAAGTAAAAACAAAATAGAACTTGGTATAAATGTGCAACAAAACACATCTCAACACTACAGTACATCAGAAAACAAACACAGTAGATAAAAAATGGGAAAAATACTAGCAGTTTAGGAGGATAAAGATGCAAGCTAAAAGAGAAAGTGGGAGAAGCATGATGAACTGCTTAACATTTAGAATCACACAGTATGTCAGGAGTTAATCCATTTCATTAAATATCACATTAAACAGACAGATCTCATCAAGTTTCCCAAACAGTTATAGACTTTAATGATAGGAACTCTTGACCTTAGCAACCCCCAGCTTTTGCATTCTATGTCTCCCACAGACCCTCTTAGCTTGTCTAATTCAGTGGCATATGAATGACTGGTTACGCAGCTCATAC
>CALYCZ020000229.1:0-20663 GCA_944470555.2 Heterobilharzia americana | reverse complement strand
ACAGCCAAATCGTTTACACCATCCGATTTCTAGCTACATACTTCAGCGAAATGGTGGTACACAGAATCGCACGTCATGTTTTTAATCTTTTGGATCCTAAAGGAAGTCAGAGAGAAATTTCACACATGAGTCTCATCTAATTGTGTCACCCTTGAAGTAGACTGTGTAGTCTGCAAGCATCCGTTTTAAATAAATTAGTAAGGCACATATCTTAAGCCAGAAAAACAAAGACTTGGCGAAAACCTTGAATGAAACAGGCTCCAAGTTGGTCATTATTAGATAATGCGCTCGAAACCGCAATACGTTAGTTACAAAAATCAGCTGCCAGAGTATTTTCAAGTACAAATAGAACAATTCTTGTGCCTGACTTTTATATGGTTAAAGAACGTGTAATTGTGCATACGCTATCACACTATCTGTTCTCTAGGACCTTATCCCAACCCAAATCGACAACTGAGGTAAAAACAGATATGTTATGATGAAGGATATATATATATATATTCTTACTATCTGAGGGCACCTTAGTCTAGCCACTAAGTAAAACTGTTAACATTAAAATTTTATGAGGAGGCATTTATTATAAAACGGTAGAGTAGCTTTGTGTAGTTCAGTAGTCGAGCATATGTGGAATACACCGGCTTGTATACAATTGTTGATCATAAGAATGCTTCGCTTTTCATATCAAAGTGAGCGATGAAAGTAAACGATACTCAAATTCATTTGGAAATAAACTACTGCAATTAATCAATGATGTTTATCCAGGAAGATGAAAATAAAAGAATCAACTGACCAGGAAACATTAAATTGTCTCTAATTTCTTTGAAACTTCCCAATAACCTCCATTAGCTGACTGGATCAGTATACAAGTCTAGTGAATAATGTTGCATTCGAAATCAACTCGGAATTGAATTGTGTCAAATAATTAACTGAATTCTACCAGTTGAGCTGAAGAATCTGACAGTTAGTCAGCAATCAAGATCACTTGAATCATTTAGTTTTATGTTCAGCCCTTTTACCTTTCATCACATTAGCTACCTGGCTTGATCCTAGTTCAGTTAAAAATCGAGTGAAGTTAGCTAACGAAGCAATTAGCTTTCTATCGCTAAAACAACTCAATTAGATCAAATATGGTTAGATACTGTACTTCTCAAATGAAATGCAAGAACGAGACTCCCAACAAAGTCGCCCTCAAACTGCAATTGCAGTCTTCTGATTTTTCGGTTACCTATGGACATTTTAATTTAAGATAAACTGACATAGAGGAGAAATATGTTTTAGAAGAAAACACTTTTCTTATCAACTGTGAGGTATTCAACTGAAGTATTCAAATTTTTAACTTCATTTACATCAACCTTCCAATGTAAATATTGACATATTATATGGCCGAAAGACATAGAGGAGAAATCGCGAATATAAGTCATGTTTCGTTGGCACTCATCAAGTAAGGTCTATCTATAGCTCATGATGAAGTGATGCTGCTTCAGAAATATATATCTATATATATATATATATATATATATATATATATATATATATATATATATATATCCTACTAGTGGCAATGCACAAGTTGAAGTAGCGCTCTACTGTTTTCTAACCTCTGAGTTCTCAGCATTCAAAATTATATTCACTACGTCACAATTTCCGATTTCATCCCACTTAATCTTCAGTTTAAACAGTCTTAATAGTGTAATTCAGCTGTTAACAGAGGATGAAATTAAAAGTTTACAGAGTGAACATGTAGGTAATTACCAAGTCGCATCACTATATAAAATAAATAGTAATCACATACACGAGCACACACAAATAAATATGCATACGCAGTAGGCTTACTAAATATTCTCGCCATCAAAAAATAATCCAGTTTCATTTTTCGAAATAAATCGTACTCATCGAGTATTTGCAGACCAATCTCACGGATTGTATAATCTAGATACATGAGAATAAAAAGTTTACAGAGAACATAATACGTGGTAGTCTAAATCGTGGATAAATTAAATGCTCGCTATATATTTGTATAATCGTTAACAATTCCAGTTGAAACAGTGATAATGAACCCAACATCATCTAGATATATTGACATTGTTAATATTCGCACATAAAAACCTGCTTGATACAAAAATTACTACTGATTGTAATAAAGATGTACTATCAATAATATCATACAGTATTGTACTGCATAATTAGTCGAGAACAATATGAAATGTTACCTAATTCACATGAATATCTTACTGTTAAATAAGTATTTCACATCGCAGAAGACTTTCATCCTACAATACATGTCAAATGACGTAATTAACATTCACCTACAACAACACCTATCACATATGTTAATGAAAACAGGCAACAAATGGATGGAAAGCAGGATTTAATGAATTCATAAATTTCGGTAGAAATCTTCAGCTGAATACTCTGCATACTTGTTTATACATACCATAATATAATATAAGGTGAGATATGCATTTTTATTTAAAACTCGAATGAATGAGGCTTAGCAACATGAAGGTTTTTGAACATTTTCACCTGAGATTGCTCAGATCTTTTTAAGACACTTTAAACCCTTGTAACCTTCCACAACGAATTATTCCGCTACATGTAGATATCAGATTAACTGAAGCAGAAAAATCAATAGAAAACGTTCTTCTAAAAAGACCTGAAGATAACCAAGACCATTGTAAAGATATATAACGTATTTTTTACGCAGTTTGGAGTTGCAATAAACCTTCTGCTATCCTACCCCTTTTTCTAATTCCCAAGGAACCGAGAAGCCACCAATAGGAGGAATCTGAAGGTCATTATTCAAGTGTCCAGACAAGGTTTATCACTTAATCTTTATCCTAATTTCAAATGCAAGGAAGTATCTCATCATGTAAGTAGTCAAGTATACAAAATGCCCAGCTTAGGAGTTCTACCGAAAATCATGGATTTAATTAATTCTATTTTCTATACGTTTTTTGCTTGCTTCGAATTTGAATCAAGGAAGAAATATTTTGAATATTTGTTAGTGTCAAAACGATCCATTTGAATATAGGAAAACACAAAAGACAGTTGCAGCGAAGAAGAAATGTTCTCTTAGCTATACATTCATGAATATATAGTTAAAAGGGTAGGACATTCTAGGGTAAGTTCTGGACAAAGGTTATTATAAATTGCGTCATAAAGGTAAGCTACATAATGAGGAAATAAGCAAAATGATTGCAAAATAAGAATAGTGACGTCATATATGATTATCTACAGTGATCATTAATTTACGATGGCCATGGCAAAGAATGAAGTTGTACATCTTTTGAACACATAACGATGGTTTGAACTTTTGGATCGCTAATGCTTCAGTTATCCCCAGATTTCTTAGCCTCACTCTTTTAGAAGCGGCTCGGTCGCATTTTGTAAAGAATTTTGAAGGATTTATGACAAGAAGCCAAATATACTGAGTTTACTAAGTGTTCTGTTACAGAGCAGAGGATGCATTTCCGTTCTCCCCTTGTCGACCAAGTTGGATAGTGTTTGCGAGCACGCTGCATAAACTGGTATATGGTACAGTCAGTGTACTCGGCTCCGTATGAGGAAATAAACTGACTTACACACAGTGATATGGCCCAATGCTCCAGCTTATACTTTGCTCACTGACAAATAAGTTTCTGACAGGAGGATGTGGTTCCAAGATTGGCGGCAAAGAATGTTCTGTCTATGGATCTTGATCGTCTCTTCCTAATTATATCTGTCGTATTATCTCCCCACAATTCGAGCCTCAACAGTAAAATCTTTTTCGGAACAGTATGCACACGTTCAGTGGTGTTTTTCAGCTTTAGATTTTTATCTCTAAATTTCAGTGGGCATCTATTTTTCATCAGGATTTCTCGCAAGTATATATCGAAATTACATAAACTCAAATGACTGCATCTCATATTCATAGTACTATGCTGGATGCACTTCAGTGAGAGATTGCTGTGCACTATATGTCTTTGGTTAAGATCAGTGTCCACAAGAAGAGAACTTTCTTATGATGATAATTATTCATTTTTTGTACGTAAGTGAAATAACAACTGGGATCCATTTGTGTAATCGATCATCACTGAACAATGTAGGGCAAAATACAGAAAGTTCATCTTTATATGGTATAAAGTAAATTATGTGACACAGTAAAAATTTAGGAAGGTTAATAATAAATTGAAACAAACAGAGAAATGTATGCTTACTGCAGCTTATTTTTCGAAGGTGAAAAATATTAAAATCCCAACTGTTCAAGTTTTTCAGCTGCAAAGGGAAAAGACAAGTCACCAAAAAACAGGTGTTAGACGCCTTTTTCAAAAAATGCAAAGGTTTATTAGCATTATAATTTTTTAATCACATACGATGTACAAATAAGATTCAATAACTGGTCACTGGAGAATAACCAATTTCATGTTATCTAGTTTGGTCTTAGTGCTGACTGAATCCCGTCTATTTATTTTTTACAATATTATCACCAAACTATATAACTTGCCGTCATGGTTCACTCTGATTGATATTAGTTGAATAAAGTAATCACCAGCAGATCCCACCTAAATTGAGTTTCGTGCTTGCTGGACCTTGTCAGCAAGGAGTATCTGCAACCCAAAGGTAGGGCTTCGTGCTGATTGCCTCGAACTAATAAAATAAGACTTAATTCTTATACTGTAAAAAACCAGTTCATCAGTATCATTATTTGGTTATATTAACTTAAATTTCACTCAGTAATGAATACTAGCAGTTTAAATTACATACTACTGACCAGTAACACTCTCTTGAGATGAGGAAGACAAATTCAGATATACATACAATCAATACAGGAGCTAGTAGAGGACAAAATCGAACCGTCCTCTCTACACTAACTTAAATAATAGAAAACATGAGAAGGAAAAACAAATGGAAGAAAACGCAGATGTCTAACATCTTTAAAAGACAATGGGAGCAAATTAAGATTCAATGTAAATGCCACAGCATGATTATTAGTCCTCGAACAATAAGTGCCAGCTGTAGCATATCACTAACAGACTTCATACACCCATCTCTGTTGCCATTTCCACCTTGACCACAGAACCTGTAATTCACTACACAGTTGAGATTGACAGACAGAGAATCCACAGATTTATAACATATTACTTACTCTATGATCATATCAAATAAGAATAAATCGTATATGGTCAACAAATAAAAGATGTTAAAAGGTTCATCTTTCTTATTAAATAATTACTGTTAATGTCAACCTGTGATCGAATTTCTAGGGATAGGAGAATATTTACTTCATAACAGAATTTTATGTTACATATAATCATAATTAACTATTTTCATTTTCCTTCATTATTATTTTTTTTTAAATCGAAGACCAAAACCAGGCATCTCAGACAACAATGGTTGGCAGCACTATTTTATTCATTTTAAAACATTTCACTTGAGACACTTTTCATAATATTATTTTATTCTTGGTTCAAGAGCTTTAAATCGATCCTTAACTAATTCCCTTTCTTTTATTTCACTATTGTGAACTATTGTATATTTTGGATGTATAATTTTGATGCACATATGCACAGCTCAGATCGAAGATAGTAAGTATCAGTTCTTCTTCGAATGTACAAAGGTGTGACAAGGGAAAAATCGTGAGAAATCAGTGGATGCATTGTGCATATAAGAAGTTGCAGTGATATGTGAAACTAATTATCTACGTAGTCACCGATCCAGGCAAATGAGGAAACCAAGTGTTAAGAATATAAGAGTAGAATTTCACCATTGTGGCAGGGTATGATTCTCACACAGTTTTTTTTATACGATGTGGAGTTGTGAGAACGAGCCATAATATTTAAAGATTGATGGTCGAGGGTTAAGACGGTTCAACCCAAGTGATTCGCAAAGAGAAACCAAAAGACTGGAAATTAGCTGAGTTTATAGTATCTTGGACTGAAAACGTTTATTAGTGAAAACTGACCCTATTTATACAGTTTTCAGTGACCTTGGAAGACAAGGAATAATTAGTACATTTAAGATGCAGGAGCCAATCAGAATGCTAGCGGGTCATACGAAATATGACCCATGCGCGGGAAGAGGAGTGCGAAGAAAAGCAGTTCAAATATATACCAACTGTAAGTATGGAACATAAGGGATATAAGCATACCTAGCACTTAATCACAAAGTGAAATACTATCATTTACAAATGACGATTAGATTAAAACTGAGCGCTCATGCTCAAGCTAGTTCTAATGTGTTTCATTCCCTGAGTCTATTGGTAGTAAAACTAATTACAGATCCAGAATAGGTGTTGACTCATTCCTGTTACACGTGTCCGGTGTCCATTCAATAAAAAAGCTTTCGGTTATCACTGTATCTCAGTCTACTGCTTGATTTGATATGAGAAATTGTATGGCTGTGGTTCAGTTGTTTTCCAGAAGTCTTACCTTGCCAGGGCCCATCATTCTACATTTAGTTGAGTTCCTAACCCCGATCGATCAGTTTGACCTGTGTTTAACATCATAATCGACACAAGGAATTCAGTAGACCACAATGTGTTATTTAGTAGGTTCGACAAAATCCTTTAACCGAGAAATATTGAATCTGAGTCAGCCTTAGTTAGTTATGACGTTCATTATAAACATTTATTATCATCTTGAGACAAACAAGCTACTGTATGCATGCAGGTGGGTTGTTCATTTTTCGGTACCTGTGAGAACATGCCCATACCATAAGTAATACTGACCGAAGTTAAGTGAATGAACTGTTATGTAGTGATCTTACAGAAAATATATATATATATATGGAGACGCAGTCTACTTAACACAAGGTCAAGAAGAGGAGCAGATGTAGGTTCAGACCACTATCTAGTGCAAGGAACCTTCCAAATCAAGTTAAAAGCCTTCAAGGAAGCTGGTGATAGACCTCAATTCAAGTACAACACTCGGAAACTGAAGGATGAAACTACAAAGGAGATCTTCAAGGCAGCCATCAAGACAAAATGGGAGACATCGAGCAACATCCCTGAAGAAACCTGTGTGGAAGAACACTGGAAGTCTTTGGAAGCTATGTGGGAAGAAACCTGCACAACCGTATCAGGAAGGAAGAAGAAAAAAGATAAGGAATGGATCTCGATGGATACATGGGAGCTGATAGAGGAGAGGAGGATGGTGAAGCAGAAGATAAACCAGTGGAGTGCAAGGATGCTCAACGACAAGAGGAACTGAGCACAATGTATAAAACACTGGATAAAGAAGTGAAGAAGAGTGCACGCAAAGACAAAAGACACTTCTACGAAACACTGGCAAGTGAAGCAGAACAGGCTGCAGGTAAGAGAGACCTGACGACATTGTATCAAATAACCAGGTTGCTATCAGGTAAGAGACCAACACAGATGAAACCAATAAAAGACGAAGAAGGAAATTTAATTACAAAAGAAGAGAAACAGAGGAAACGATGGGCCGACCACTTCAAGAAGCTCTTGAATCGACCACCACCTGCACTTCGTCCAGAAATACCACCTGCATCCGCTGAACTACAAGTGAACATTAATCCCCCAACGAAAATGGAAGTCCTGAACGCCATAAAGCTACTGAAATGTGGGAAAGCAGCAGGACCAGATGGAATACCGCCAGAAGCACTGAGAACAGATGCAGAGACAACAGCGGACATGCTCACACCACTATTGCAGAAGGTGTGGAAGGAAGAGAAGGTACCTGACGATTGGAAGAAGGGTTACCTTGTCAAACTGCCGAAGAAGGGAGACCTCAGTGCTTGCAAGAACTGACGCGGAATCACCCTCCTGTCCACCCCAAGTAAAATATTAAGCCGCATCATCCTAGAGAGGCTTAAAGATGCACTGGATTCAAAACTACGACCGGAACAGGCAGGCTGGCTTCAGGAAGTACAAATCATGTGCAGACCAAATTGCAACGCTACGCCACACATCATCATAGAACAGAGCATTGAATGGCAATCAGCTCTCTACCTCAACTTCATCGACTTTGAGAAAGCCTTTGACAGCGTCGACCGACAAGTAATTTGGAAACTGCTTCAATACTACGGAGTACCGCAAACCTTTATCCGCCTCATTCAACAACTATATGAAGATGCCACATGCCAAGTAATTCACAATGGGAAGCTCAGCTCAGTGATGCTTTTGAAGTGAAGACAGGAGTGAAACAAGGTTGCCTACTATCCCCCATGATATTCCTTATTGTGGTCGACTGGATCATGCAGCAAACAGTAGGCAGCGAGAAGAGGGGGATACACTGGACGACGGAAAAGAACCTAGAAGACTTGGATTTCGCCGATGACTTGTGCCTAATGTCACATAAACTTGAAGATCTGCAGGCAAAAACTAACAAGTTGATAGAAGAGGCAGCTAAGACGGGACTTCAGGTGAATATAGAGAAGACAGAAGTGATGAAGATACCGCACCACCACCATCAACAACAGCAACAAACTCCAATCACCGTCAACGGGAGAAACTTGAAGAAAGTAACCTCCTTCACTTATCTAGGAAGCACTGTTTCAACTACAGGCGGGACGGACGAGGACGTCAAAGTCAGAATCGGAAAAGCAAGACAGGCGTTCATTAGCCTGAAACCAGTGTGGAGATCTTCTGCACTCAGCATGCGGAACAAGATACGGATTTTCAACACCAACGTCAAGTCAGTGCTCTTGTATGGCTCAGAGACTTGGCGCGTCACGAAAGGTATTTCCAATAAACTACAGACATTCATCAACAACTGCTTACGCTCGCTGCTGAAGATCAGATGGCCAGAAAAAATAAGCAACAAGGAACTCTGGGAACGAACCAACCAAGAACCTATCACGCAACAAATATGCAGGAAGAAGTGGAGATGGATTGGCCATGCACTGAGAAGGCCGACTGAGGACATCACGCGTCAGGCCCTCGAGTGGAACCCCGATGGGAAGCGACGAGTTGGACGTCCGAGGGTGACATGGAGGAGGTCGTGCGAGGAGGAAATGAGAGGTTGTGGGCTGTCGTGGGACCAGGTTCAAAAGATCTCAGAGAACAGAGGTCACTGGAGGCGTGCTACTGAAGCCCTATGTTCCACTAGGAACCCAAGGGACTAATAATAATAATAAAATAATATAAGTCCATTGGCAAGAAATCCAGACATAGGTTTGCGCTACTTGAAACTTATTGCCAAGATATGCATATAACCTTGACAAAATTCACTCCACTTTGTAGACTCAAAACTGTGTCATTCAACAGTGATTTAGGTGACTCTGTTGACTACTTATTCTACCTCAGCCTTAACTTATTTTGGTATTGATGTGCTTCATCCCGTTTTTGTTTTTTCATTCTCCCTTTTGTCAGATCAATCTTTGTACTCTTATATCGTCATTATCATTTTTATTTTTATATTTAATAGTTTCCGGTGTTACATCATTTGATCTTCTTAACAATCGCAACTTTTAACAAAACATTTTCGATTTATTCCAATTAACTTAACTCATTCATATTACTTAATCCTTTGATTCTTTATTAACTCCATCACGTTTTCACCCCTTTTTATTCTATAAGAAAGGAAGCCCATTTAACTGTGAGCACATTATGGTATCGCTTCATTCAGTTTCTCAGCATGCAGACAGGTGATTAAACGTAGAACCTGGCATAAAAGTACCAGTTCAAGTTAACACGGCTCACTACAGTGAGCAAAATAGAAGTTAACAGAAAAAAACAATGGCATTAAAATAGACAAAAAGGTATGAGAGGTGAGAGGATAAGTAGATGAAGTTCAGAGAAAATGTGCAAGCCTTACAAGAAGACAAGATTAACACATATGATCGACTGTGATCAATTTTGATCTAAATGATAGACAGTCTGCAAATATTTATTACTATTATCTGAAGGATTCCAACCAGGAAGCTAACACCCTGATTTACGACATGAATGAACAGTCAAAGACTTCAGCAACTATTTACATGTATTGGTTTGGCTATTATTAGATTCCTTCTAACCTTACACTACTTCGGTTAACATCACACGTTGAAGAAATACTGTGAATCGACATGTATAACATATGTTTAAGCCACTTCATTCGGCAAAGGTCTGCAATGTTATCGAATAATGTATCACCTTTGTGTTGTACTCTAGGCCTGACCTCAACAACGCTCACACGAGAATTCCACCACACCAGAACCATAATGCGAAGAGATCGATTGTCATAGGCCTATAGCATACAATAATTATTCCTGTGTTCCAAAGCTCACTGCAGGAGTAATGTCGGATCGACTAATCTTCATTCAGCTTCAAAAACTGCACGATTTTCCCGGCATTATTTGGTCCACAATTCCAACAAGGTATCGCTTGACAACAACCCCAAAAAGGTAACTAGTTCACAAGTTACTAGACGGTCCTAAGCCCAGACAAAGAGGGAAGGTTGGGCATAGGGTTAGCAACCCTACACCGGAAAACAAATCCAATAGCTAAACAAACTTCAAAGAACAAGCAAAATGTAAAAAATGAAAACAAACTTATTCCTCGCTGGAATCGGAGATACGAAATGACGCCAGTTGGTTCAAAAAACCTCAAGGAAGCCAGTCGGCAAACGTGGCTTCTCTCTCTCACACTCTCTAGATGAAAGCGAAAGTAAACATCGGAACATGGAATGTCCGAAAAATGTTTGAAGCTGGCTGGCAAGGCTGCCCAGATTGCAAAAGAGATGAGAAGGTATAACATTGAAGTGCTAGGAATCTGCAAAAGTAGATGGAATGCAAGTGGACTCTCCCAACTGTCAAATGGAGAGGAGTCAATAATCTACTCCGATATTGTCAATCAGACGACAACCACGAGCACACTGAGTTTCAGAGTGGCTATCACGATGTCTCCAACAATATAGAAGGCTCTTTCTCTCTCGCATGCAGTGGGAACCAATCTCCTACTCCTACAGGATCAGAATCATGACAGCAAGATTCAACTCAAAATGAAGGAAAGTCACAATCACACAATGCTACACTACACTTCACACCTACAAATAGTGCAGATGAAGAGGAGAAGGAGGAATTTTACAGACAACTGCAATCAGCACTGGATAAGACCCCATCTGAATTGGTGATGGTGACATCAAAATTCTAATGGGTGGGGTGACACGAATGCTAGCCAAACTGGGAGCAAACAACACAGGAAGAGAACCAATCATGGGTGGAGAAGCAGCACTCGGTGAAATGATGAATGAGAATGGAGAACTGTTTGCAGACTTCTATGCATTCAACGATTTGGTGATTGGAGTCAGCCAGTGTGTACAAACACAAGCATATTCACAAAGTGACACGAGTTTGATTTCACCAGACACCAGGATGCACTATACTAAAAAACAGATCGACTTCATCTCAATGTGAGAAAGTGGAGACGCAGCCAGTCTACTGGACACAAGATGAGATCAAGAAGAGAGAGAAGATGTAGGTTCACATCACTCACTATCCAGTGCAAACAACCTACCTTCAAAATCAAGCTGAAAGCCCTCGAAGAAGAAGCTGGTGATGGTCCACAGTTCAAGTTCAACAACCATCCAGAACAGAAACTGAACTGAAAGACGAAGCTACAAAGCACATCTTCACGTCAGTCATCAAGACAAAATAGGAGACACTAAGCAACATCTCCGACGAATCCTGTGAGGAACAACTCTGGAACTCTTCCAAACAGATGTCAAAAGAAACCTGCATAACCGTGGTACGAAGGGAGAAGAAAGAAGACAAGACAAGGAATGAATCTCGACGGATCTCCACATGGAAGCTGATAGAGGAGAGAGTGGAAGATGATGAATCATGATGAACCAGTGCAAGGATGAGCAACGAAAGGAGGAAATGAACCCAACCAAAAAAAAACACCACTACACTGGACAAAGAAGTGAAGAACAGTGAGTGCATAGACAAAAGATACCTCCACCACACACTTGCAAATGAAGCAGAACACGCTGCAGGTAGGAGAGACAGAGACCTCACAACACTATATCAAATAAACAGGTTACTATCTGGAAGGGAAGAGATCAACACAGCACAAATGAAATTAATGAAAGATAATGAAGGAAATCTGTTTACCAAAGAGGAGAAACAAAGGAAACGATGGACTGACCACTTCAAAAAACTATTCAATCAACCGCCACCACCACCACCACCACCATCTACAACTCGTCATGAAATACCACCAACAGAGCAGCCACACAATTACCATTGAACACAAGCCCTCCGACTAAAGCACAAATGAAATCCTGGACGCCATAAAACTGCTGTAATTCATGAAAGCAGCAGGACCAAACAGAATTCCTACAGAAACACTGAAAACAGACTCACAGACATCAGCGGACACGCTCACACCAATATTGCAAAATCTTTGGATGGAAGGAACAGTCAGTACCTGACGATTGGAAGAAAGGCTACCTTGTCAAACTCTCAAACAACGGAGACCTATGTATTTGCAAGAACTGGTGCGGAATCACCATCCACCTCTGTCCACCTCAAGTAAAATATTAAACCACATCATCCCAGAGAGACTAAAAAAATGCTCTGCATTCTAAATTATAACCCAAACAGGCTGGCTGGTCACCTTCACGAAGAACAAATCATAACGGATCAAATTGCAACGCTACGCTAACCATCATCAAACAACAGAGCATAGAATGCCAGTCAACTCTTCACCTTACCTCAACTTCATCGATTTAGAAAAGCCCTTCGACAGCCTCGACTGAGAAGTAATTTGGCAAGCAGGCAGCTAACTAGCTGCTTCAACACTACAGTTCCACTACCACAAACCTTGATCAACCTCACTCAACAGCACATATATGCTATGCTATGCTACGCTACGCTATGCTATATGATGAGGCTACTTGTCAAGTGATTCAAAATGGAAAGCTCAGTGATCCCTTTCAAGTGAAATGAACTGACGTGAAGTGAAGACAGGAGTAAGACAAGGCTGCCACCGACTATCACCCATAATCTTCCTCATTAAGGTCGACTCAACTCAACTCGACTCGACTCGACTCGACTCGACTGGATCATGCAGCAAACCGTGAGGAGCTGTGAGAAGAGGGACATACGCTGCTTGACCGATGAAAAAACCCCAGAAGAAGATTTCCATTTCACCAACGATGATCATTTATGTCTAATTTCTTGTCACACAAACTCGAAGATCTACAGGCGAAAACTAACAAGTTGATACAAAAGGCAGCGCAGCGCAGCCCAGCGCAGCCAAGACGGGACTTCCTTCAGGTGAACCTAGAGAAGACAGGGGTGATGAAGATACCCAACCACCACCACCAACAACAACAACAACAATCACCAATCACTGTTATGTGGAGAAACCTAAAGGAAGTAGTCTCTTTCACCTACCTACCCACCTACCTAGGTAGCATCGTAACAAATACAGGCGACACAGGCACAGATCACCACGTCAAAGCCACGATCATAAAGACAAGATAGCAGGCCTTCATTCACCTGAAATCAGTGTGGAGACCTACTCCACTCCACTCCACTCAGCATAAAGCATGAACAATATCCTGACTTCCAACACTAATTCAGTCAAGTAATTCAGTGCTTCTGTTTGATGGTTTAGAGACTTGACGCGTCACGAAGAGCACTTCCAACGAACTACAGAAAGTCACCAACAGCTGCTGTACACGCCCACTCGACACTGACACTGAAGATCGGTGAGATGGCCAGAATAATGAGAATAAGCAACAAAGAACTCACCCTGACCGGACAACATATCAACTAAGAACCCATCACTCAACAAATATGCAGAAGAAAGTGGAGGTGGATTCGATTGGGCATACACTGAGAAGAACACTCGAGGACATCAGGTGTCAGGCTAGGCCCTCAAGTGGGACCTGCATGGGAAACGAGTTGAGCGTCCGAGCTGAGAGTGACATGGAGGAGATGATGTGAGGAAGTTATGAAAGCTTGTGGGGGAGTCGTAGAGCCAGGTTCAAAAGACCGCAGAGAAGAGAGTGAAATGGAGACGTGCTACTGAAAGCCTAAGTTCCACTAGGAACCCAAGGGAAAAATAATAATCAGTTGACTACGAATCCAAGAATCTTAGATTTTATGTCAGGTAAACTGATTCTCCTATGATTCAAAATGAAAACGTTTCTCCCTCCTTATGAACTGGAATGACGAAAGGAGTACCTCAGACCACCACACAGCAGTGCGTATGTCCGTTACTCTGTCCAATAACTGTCCACCTTTATACTCGAAAGCGTTTAGTGGCGAACAGTCAATTCTCATTACTTTGCAGTACCTCAGGTTCGAAGCAGCTTTTTCATCCTCAGTAAAAGTAAGCGCACTACAATTAATGTCCCATTTAGGTTACTAGAGGATTTCAAGCAACCGAATCATGACTGCAGACCAATTTAACTGTTTTTTCTAAGTACTCCATTGAACTGATGAACATTCAGACCAGAGTTGTTACGAATGTCCTGGAAGAAGTAGAGCACCGAGTCTGATTTAATCACTACAAAAATATATTTTGGTATAATCCCAGTCCAAACACGCTAGAATTAGATTATGAGATATTTTTATATTTCACTACACGTTCCAACCATCTGTGACAGTTATCAGCGACCCATCCATTTTCGTGACAGTTTCACTAACTATATGAGCCTCCTTGATTAATTTGGTTGATTACTGAGTTTTACTTATTGCCAGTGCCTTCCTCATTTCTTTCGGATTCTATATAAACTACCGCTAGCAGTCATTACAGAGATTCTTCTTCAATCTACGTTTAAATTGCTTTTATTCCTCACTGTGGTCATAGCTATCTGGAATAAGTCTTCTCGTAGTAGTATATTCTGTGTGGTTTTGAAAATTCACTATCTTTTGACAACTTTGTGACGTAGGTTACTAATTACCTTCCCCACTGTCTCCACAGGGGTTTGAATATTACTCCAGGCTTCATCCTGATGACTACCACCACTATACTCAGATAAACACCTAATAATCTTTTCATATACAGACTTGCTGTTGTCATATTGAAGCTAAACACAGAAGGACGCTACCGTTGTTTGATTGTTGTGTCCGTCAAGGCGTAAGTGCTTACATTCCCATAATAGGGTGTAATCAGACAGAGTCCAGGTAGGTATTCCAAAGATAGTAGCAATCCTCCACCGATATTCTCAAACTGTAGCTCATGGCAATATGATTCATCTGTATCCACAATTAGTTTGATGTAAGAAGACACCAAGTGAGACCATGTCTTTCCTTATGTTTGAAGTTATCTCTGGTCAAAGACAAGCGATTTTCATATAAAAGCTGTAGGAACATATTAATATTGTCGACTTGCTGGCACGGAATACAGTCATAACTTCCAAGATCCATTCCCCATTGGTCCAGCCTACCTACTTGGGAGTTGAAATCACCCGCTACTATGAAAATATCAAAACGTTTTATTTTCAGCAAAATCTACTGATTTTGGTTGAACTCATCATTTGCACCATCCAAACCACAGTTGACGGGAGCGTAGGGAGAGACGACGAAGAGACGTGGATGAGTAAAGTGTTTTCCACTTCTTACTGATCCATTCAGTTGAACAACGCATAGTCAACTGTTATCTAGTATTCAATCGAGAAGTAAGCTCTCCACTCTTTATCCATCTTTTAAAATAATATATACCTGAGTTAGTCAAAATACTCCAAAGATGTTCACTACTGGTGTGTTGCTGGGACACAAGAAATATGTGACACAAAGTCTACATTATGTGCAAGAAGCTTTTGTTAAATCGAGTCCTCAAACTTGGTCTTAACAAAACTTTTAAACCAGTTTTTTATTTAACTTTGTAACCTTGTTACTGTTGTTACTTCACATTGCTCAACAGAACTTGATTCTGATGTCATCTCTTCAGATTATTTTCTTCCTTTGACCACTGCTGTTTGTATTTTGTCTACTCTAACCTGTTATTCTATTAAATCTACGCAGACGTTGCAGTTTGTTGTAGAATCAATTGTCATTTTAACAAACAAAAATACAAACGTACAGCATGATAATAAATTCGTTGAAAAGGATTATCTCGTCACTGAAAAAATTCTGTTATTCTATGAATATGTTATTTTTTTAATTCAAATATCAGCATTAAGGATTTGGTGGTTGCACAATGTACAAGTAATACGCTAAAATAACCAGCAATTAATAATCTGCCTAATCTGTTAGCAGTAAGCTTTGACTACTAAAAGATAAGAGCCTTTAGTGATCTTTTCAAACAAGTACTGTTACACGACGAATATCTGCGTAAATTTTTATGCTAAATTTCCACTATGAGCTCATTTGCTGACAAACACACTATCCTCTAAATACTACACACAAAACTCTGCTGGAATTTGATAAATTACATGCCTTTATCATACTTTTTTTTTCAATATTAATAACAACATCAATCATTTATATTATTGTACATCAACACATACCTTTACATGTCCAGTAGGGAGATCAATAAAACTGAGAAATATTTCATCCATTCGATGTTCAACTGTTGAGAATTTATTCTTTTCATTGGCATTGTTAACATTATTCACGTTTTTCGAATTTTTATCTTCATATAAATAAAATAGTTTAATCGATCCAGCCATTTGTTCAGTTTGTTGACAACCGCATGCACTAAATGAATTTGACCGATAACGACTTTGTTTACATGGTGTAGTTCTAAATCTTTGTATCCCTTTACCAAATAAATAATAATAATAATAATAATGATAATAGTAATAATGGCAGTCACAACAGCAATCTGGATAAAAGGAATGACAATCTTCCAAGTTATGATTATAGTATTTGTGGTAGTAAATTGACATACTAGCTGCAAATGTATTTGTCTAAAGTGTCAACAAAATGATAGTTGAAAAAAGTTCACCTCATTATGTTGTAATCTGCTCGATGGTTAGCAGTGGAATCCAGGAAGCTCGTTTAGTCCTTTTTAGGGCTCGTCAGCTGGATGTACCTGCACCCCAGTGACTGACGTTGTTCCCATTGAGACTTGAACCCAGTACCCATCGCTTCAAAAGCGTCAGAGCGTCACCCACTAGACCACTGGATCCCACTGTTAGTCACCAGGTAGATTACAGAATAATGAGTAACCGGGCAGGTCCAGGTCTCCGCATAGGAGCTCGTCTGCCAACAGAGGCCGAGGAATTCGACCCAATATAGCAACGGGGGATTACAAGTATCAGACGAAGTTCACCTCTATTCTAAGTCCCAGAGATAATAATAGGCATCTCATCGAAATATGCCACTGACAATACAAAAGAATGATAAATTGGTTATAGATCAATAAATATAATTCGTTAACATATCCAAATCGAGAGGATTGGTATAAGATCACGCTGAACAGTATGAAGAAACCATCAAAAAAATAAACCATTCAAAGTTTCGTTTAATACAGGTTCCTGGTTCTCAATGGGTTTCTAGATGAAGTCAATCAGTAATGAGAACTGTCTTAGATACAAACGAAGATAATTCACTGGACTGAAATAAAATTATTATTATTATTATTATGGTTTTTAGTTTTCCGCTGTTACTTTGTTTGAATCAGGAGTCGCAATACCAAAGTATACATGTATCATAATGAATGGCTACAACAACTTAGCAGTTTAGTGCATAATGCCCTGGTATTCAAAGCGAAACGTCATGGGTTCAAGTCTCAGTGGAAACAACAACGTGGATGGATACAAATGAAACTGAGAATCCTAAGTGTGACAAAATAAGTCACCCAAACTCGAATGCTATTTATTATCCACTGTAAGTTATTCAATTATGGCAACATAGTTTGTTTTTTGTCTGGGGAAACAACATAATTTGCTTTCGGAAAGAGAACTAATAAATTAACTTTTTGTTTGGTAATTGCTTCATTTGCCTTCAATGATTTTCTGAAAAACAGAGTGAGTGAATGATGCATTGGTGTATGTACATAATTCGTTATGATTGTTTCATTATGAGACGGATATTGACTAGTGAACTGTCTTAAGCAGAAGTAAAAGAAAGTGGCATAGTGTTTTCATTTAACAGTCTAGGAACAAACTGGTAGCTGCAATTATCTCTTGAGGTGTCGTGTCACAGTGCGAAAAACAATGGCTCTTAACACTTTAGCTTCATCCTTCTATTTTCTAAACATAACTATTTGGTATTCGTCATGCAGTGATGTGAAGAATATGCTGAGCTCTATATGTTATGGCGATTTATTCGGTAAATCTAAGAACTATCGTTGTAGATCCATGCTATCTGTACACTATGCTAATACTGAGCTATGGCTGATATCAAATTGAACATACAATAATAATTACTTTATTCCAGACAATAACTTTCAAAACGGAAAAGGAATTCTCAGTTGGTAGTATTTCAACAAATTTACTCGTGGCATCTAAATAATGCTAATCACAGCAGTATGATAGGTAACAATACAAAACAACCAGTTGTCTTCAGGTTATCGTCTAGTTTGTGAGTACGTTGCTGAACGGGGGCAAACCAAAAGGCACTCATAAGTTTGGCAGTGGAGGTTCATCCATGCAGTATGAAAAGATTTGCAGTTCCAGCTAACAAGTGCTGTAATAGCTATGTGATGTACTGCTGTGCGCTGAGGCTGAATTCCACCCATAGTGATATTTTCTCATAATTTTCTTAGCAACTTGTTTAATGGTAGGTCGAAGACACTTTAAGAATCCATGAGATATGTTGATATTTGAAGGATTAAAGCAAGTAAACAAAAGGCCCAATTTACTGAAATAAATCTGATGAAAACGTTTTGGTGACCAAAAATTCAAGCTGGCCGCCAATTAGTTATCTTGGACGAGATAATCATTTAGTTAGTTTTCATTTCTCTTTAGAAGGTACGTCCGAAGCTACTTCGAGTAATTGTTATGGCCAATTTATATATCTCAATAGAAACCTTTTTAAAGAATCATCATTTCACTACAGTCTTGTGCAGTTATCACCATACACTACTCAACCTTATTGTTACAGGTTTGTTATTACATAAAACCAAAATATGTTGAAAATTGAAAACTCATTAGAAGAAATGACAATACAACTGAAAGTAAATTTCAAAGCAATTTCTATCTGTTAACTGTAATGCTTCGATACATTTTACGAGTCCAAAGTGAATGTTTACAAGAGGTATTATTCACAGAAAACAAGGACTTTTGGAGCTGCTCACTCAGAAAAATAAAGATAGCGTCTACGACTGAGTACAATGGCAAACAGCTGGACTGCTTCTTTCCCTTCAGAAAGCTTATATATAGATGCTTCCTTAAGATCTCCGGCTCCGCCTAACATCAAACTTCTGCAAAGGTCAAATAGAATAATTTTTTAACCGTCATGTAGATGTAATTTCAGTAGGGCGAAATTGATAGCCACTAAAAATAACTTAGGTAAAAAGTCTAATAAATACATGAAACTATAGATACTACAATCGAAATTCCCTATCAACTTTCCCATAAATTTCATAAAATCGAGAAAGCATTTCATCCTAACAAATTAAAGTGTTGTGCCACAGCACTTTCGGAATAACAGGCAGACAGATAAAAAATCAGTATAAGACCAGGTAGTAGTGCTTAGCAGTGTGACTTATTACACCTCATATCAGCACGTCAAGCGAAAGTGTACCAAGGTGACAGATAAGGAAGTAAAGACTAAAGCAGTTAAAAGTGGTAAAAAGCATCAAAAGAGAGAAGGGAGGAATGAGAAAACAGTGGACTAAGTATGACGACTTAGGTCAAGATGATATGTAGATAAGTCTGTACAATTCATATTGATTCTAGACCATATCACATTAGGTCTCCAACCCCTGGTTTCCATTGTCATGCGGACTCCATTTGGGAAGTCGATATATATCTCCATGTCCCAGACCAACACTCAGAGACTGAGACTGATAACATGGTTTAGTCTACCTTTTTCAAACCTCAACTTACTCTAGCTAATATTCTGCCAAGAAGCGGACGGTAACTAACCATCCGTAGGATACATCTCAGCCGCCTGAGTGAATGAAGTTTCACAACTTCATCAACCGACTTCCCTCCCTTTTCTAAAACTACACCTGACGTTCACGTTACTGACGTGGTGGTACCATTACACACGACCGGTTTATAATACGAATGCAACAGTGGTCGAACATCTGAAGCTTTTTCATACCTTACGCCTTTAATGAACATGTTTCATAACCACGTGATAAAACAAATTGAAATACAGAGCAGTACGCTCCATCCTTAAGAAGAAATCGGAAATCACGGCGGTGCCACAGATTGGATAAGTCAATAAAAGCCAGTAGAATCCTTTGTATCTACACAGAAATGTTTCAGTCACTGACCCACCAAGGCTAATCCGACTTCCCAGGTAAGTGAAGTGGTCAACACACTCAACCACTTCGCACCCTATTGTCAGCCGAGGCACCACTGAAGACCAGTCCTGAAGCCACAATTTGTATTTTGGTGGCGAGAGATGCATCCCAAACATTCTCAAGTTGCTACTCAATGTGTACAGAAGACTCTGTATTCATCTAACACGACTATATCATCCGTCCATTAGAATATGTCTACTAAGAAGTCTTCTGTCACAAGATCCATCCCTGTAAAGCCAGTGTTCTGCACATCGTTCTATTCGTCTCCTCTGCCAGTGGACAGCACACCCATCTTTTTCTGCAATAGTTTCACTAACCATTGACCTTTTTTCCCAGTTTTCCGTAATAATTCTGAGTAACTGTC
>CALYCZ020000228.1:0-50664 GCA_944470555.2 Heterobilharzia americana | reverse complement strand
TTCATGAAGAATATATTTTGGTTTTCGAATTTGAGGCTGTTTCAAGCTTGAAACAATAAAAGCTATGGGACCCATCGGTTTGTATTCAAGAGCTAAGTTTAGAGGTAGAAACGGTTTGTTTATGTAACGGAGATACTAGCTAGTTTATAGAGATCAAATGCAGTCCCCTTAATCTTGTCTAGATCTCTAGGTGTTTCATTTTACAGTTTTTATGATGGTCACTTGGCTTAACACCGTGTCGAATATTGTAGAATCTATAGTTGCCTAGTACTTAATTATAGCTAGAGGAGTTCGAGCATGTTTCAGACCTAGACAAAGGTGTATTGATTACATCACTTTTTTTTGGCTTTGAAATACATATTTACTTAACGACACTTACCATATTTCCTGACGTAAACCAGACACTCAATTCTGTTTATCGGGAAGAATTGTGGTAGTGTCTCACTAATGAAGGGGTCAAGAGAAATTTTACTATGTTATTTAAGTTTCTCTACATGCACTCAAGTAGTTTTGTGAGGGACTGTGAAGATTTGTCTGCAGTAACGACAATGAGTTGTGCCACGTAGCGATGCTCGCTAACGCAATTTTTATTTACTTTAGTTGTGGACGTCGTATTGAATATAACCTTGGGTTCCTATAACTTTTCAGGGATTAACCTGCACCAAAGTGATTTGGAGTATAGAAATTACACTTCTGTTCGACAAAGATATACGAAGTCTTCTGATTACCTTCGACGGAAACATAATGTAAGGTAATGCTTATACGTTGGTGTGCATCGACTGCCAGTTTCGGGATAAGGAGTTAACCCAGCCAGCGTTTACTTCAGGCGCACTTTGTATCTTTTGGGCAGAAACCCGAAAATTTTACTTCGGGTGCAGATAGGGCGACGCACGATATTCCCCAAATGTTCCAAACCTTTTCATGAAAATGTCAAAAGTTATTAAGTGTGCCGGAAGTTATGGTCTTCAGATAATAGGTGTTTTCGCAGCATTTCTTGCGTATGATGGGACCACCATCTGAGGAATGTCAAGGTTAGGGGTAGAACACTTAGTAGGTAAGGAACACAAGTCAGTTGATGAAGTTTTAAATAGTATTTGAAATGTCCTCGATACAAATTGCGCATACCGGAGCACTGTTTATTCCGCTATATAATGTTAACCTAAACAGGAAAAGAGTATAAGAGATCTAAGGAGTGCAAGACCAAAAGGTAATCCATTAAATCTTTGTCTGCTGGTTTGGCCGGTATAGGGTGGTGTAGATAATGTGGTCGGTGTCTTCAAGATGATAGAAATCAATGGTTTGAGACTCCCGATGAAATCACAAAAAAACGGTCACAATGACACGACTTTATGCATTCTGTGATCTTCGAAACGTTTACTAACCACTATTTATTTATCCTGTCAATTTGCATAAGCTGGATCTCACTCTTTTAGTCTCAAAGTGTTGGAGGTGCGCTACTGTAAAGTACAGAAAATTGAAATTATGTTTGTCTGTATCAACTTCATTGATTTGTTTATTTGTCTCTTAAGGGTCTGCCGAGTTCATCCTGCATTTTAATGGTCATCTAAATCGTTATCCCAAACGGGTCAGCTTTGGTAAATTAACTACTTCCGACGTCGCAACCGAATATTAGTTTGAGCCAAGCTGGAAGGACTGCAGGGCTTGTCGTTGAAAAACAAAAGTGGATTTAAAGCAGTAGGTGCATCTGAAAACACTCAAAGTCTTCCAGCTAATCTGAACCACTGGCAGCAAGAAGACTGACGTCATTGAAACGATTTGTAAAGTAGGTGGTTTACCGATCATAACCCATTCTAGAGACAAAGAAAGCTGGGCGAAGCACTATGGGATGCATTTTAGCTGACCTACTTTTCTAACCGCACTGACTAAATTGTCTTGTGCTTCACTGTTAGTTGATACCGACCTACTCAATGACGTGGACACTTGTAAAGTACTATATGTGTCGTAGCAGTATAAAGTACTCGATCTGCCCATCTTTCATCCCATCTTTTCCAAGGATGGACGTAAAACTGCAGTCAGGAAACTGACTAGATTTCTTGATAGGGTGTAGTTTACTAAGAGTGATCCGTTACTATGGAACAGAGCCATTCTTGTACGTATCTGTAAAACCTACATAGCTGGTGTATGTGACAGTAATCAAGGTATCAGTCTGCCACCAGCTGCATCAAAAATTGGGCTGCTAACAAACTCAGTCGGCACTTTAAAAGGTGTAAATAGTTGGTTTGAGAGAAACCAGCAGGTTCTCGTTCATGTCGTTATTACATTTAACACATGTACATCTTTCAAACACTCAAATGTCATCATAGACTTCAGAAAATAATCTTGTTTGCTGATATTAGAGATGCCGGAGGTGGGGGGGGGGGCGGCTGGACATATTAGCCAACATCTTGATAACCCCATAACAAAACACCTCATTTAGTGTAAAACAATACAAAAACAACCTCGTTTTTCCTAACCAACAGTGAGGTTAGGCAGTCTTCAGTAAAACTCATCGTTCACTCGGTCTGCATTGTAGTGAGTTAGTGCTTAAGGGTGCAAAAAAATGGCAAGCGACGACTATTTTTCTTATTCCTTTCTCCAAACTCCAGCAAAACAGCGAAGAAATGATTATCAACTGGTATCCATTAGTGTTTGGTTTTGTGTAAGTAACATGTTAGTGACTTGAAACGTCATAAGCGGTTGAAGTTTCCAACACCGACAACAACTGAGTGAAGTAAGGATGTACATTGCATAGTAAGTACTGAAACAGCAGTGATTAAACAGAAGTTTATTTTAAGGTAGTGTTCATCACGGACTGATATCAGTAGGAGGACCTCTGAAAACCTGGGAACACTGAAGAGCTGTTTCGTCCTGTAATGTGACTGTTCAGCGGTACGCACACATGAGCGGCTAGGGATTGAACTCAGGATGAAACAGCTGTCCAGTATTCCCGAGTTTTCGATGTTTCTACAACTGATATCGGTCCGTGATGAATACTACCTGAAAGTTAAAATCCCAATTCGCCTCACAGGTTTATTCGTTTGAACCGTCTGTGATTGTAAGATGTGTAGTTGCCGAGTTTATACCTCATGGAAAGGTAGACAATATTCAACTATCGGCAGCAGGCAGCATGAAATAATGTGTAACATTACTTCTTTATATTACATCCCTTATTACATCTACAGTGTTTTCATATTCTACCAAATGATGTGGACAACAGGTAAGTAAAAATGAAAGTATAAATCAACATTTCGATGAAAACGTATTTTTTTGATCATTAAAATAAACGGTGAATTTGTTTCTTTCGCTTACTCAACCACTCACTTCTTATGTAAGCTCAATTATCTTAGTAATAAAGTAGTGCAGATGCGTAAGAATCACTTCATCAGTGCTTTAATATTGTAAGTATCGGTCAGTTAACATTCATATGTGATCTGTCATGGTCCAAGTTGGTACACCTCGTATCAGTACATCAAGATACAAGACAGCAAGAATGAAGGCAGGGGAAAATGTACTCGAAAGTTGCGAGGAGGGAGAAGAATTAGGGTAAAGAATGATGAAATTCAATATGATGGCTATGGTGAAGATAATGTGTGAATGGATTTGTTTTGGTGAGATCGACTTTGAGCAAGCTTATCAACATTTCTCTCCACGGTTAAAGGTAACCTTAAGAAACTTCATAGTGTTATCACTAAAATATTCTGATTAAAGTAACCCTAAAACTGTCTCCAATATTTATGAGTGGCGATAGCGTACGTCTACAAAGAAACTAGACGTATTATCTCCTATTTTTGCAATCATCATCCAGAACAGTTAATTGCAAGTGATCAAAGTAGAATGATGCCGTTGAATTGGAGTGATAACCAGTTTCCTGCATAGACTTTTGAGCTTTAATCACAATGGACAACGAAATATTCACCTCAGTTCTTTTCTTCAGATTTAAGCGTAAACTTTGTCCTAATTTCAGATTATTTCAAATGATAGTCCATATCTCTTCTGGTGACGTTTATACTTGATCGTGAATACCTCATCACAAAGTTTCGTGGTTTCGTCAGAAAAGATCAGTCTTGATTAGCACTTGCTACTTTGATGTATTGCTCTGCCAGTCAAATATCCCAATGACTAAGTAGTGTGAACTGACTATGTCGGTTATTGCTTACGCTTTTACCGTGTGATAAAAGTGGTGGTTTAGTGGTGACAGAGCGAAGAGTAGTTATCACTACGACTCCGAAAGAGATTTGACGGTGAAGCCATACTGCTGGCTGGACAAGAATGTGATGCTAGCAAGGTACTTCTTTCAGATGACCAACACTTCAGCCACACTATTTTTTAATTTTATGAAGAATAGGCCAGAAGATGTCAACCCTATTCCCTATGCATTTCATTGAATCCCACAACTTTCCGTTAACTACTGTAAAGTCATTTCACAAATCATGCTGATAAATTTACCTTGAAGTTCTCAGAGTTCGGACTCCATGTGAGATTACGTCTAAGGATATAGATGTATATGGTGTTTGTAAAATGTCAATGTAACAACTAGGTGTTATTGCTTACTAACTGTTCCTGTTCATTGTAGTGAGTCAGTAAAATCCACACTGTTTATCGGGAGCATCAGTGGGTAGTTCCCCCTCAATTTAATACTGTCAGGGATATCATCAACTTTAACGGTCGATTATGTGTTATCCAACTGAGGTCATCTGAAAGAACTCAAAAATATCATGATGTCTTTTGTAGCCTTCGTTCATCTATGTGCACACTGACTGCAATTCAGATGATCATAAAGGTGCGTTTGATCAAAAGCTGCCAGTTGCACTTTGAAGGGTGAAATATGCAAATATAGTCACATCGGTGGATAAACAAATTGCTCACGTAAGCAATCTAATCTAAGTGGGTACCTTTGGGGAATCTCAGTACACGTATGTTCCAATCTGAACAGATGCAGAGAACAATGAATAGCGGAGTGTGTCCGTGCTCGCCTGTGAGGACATAGTGCTGAGTCTACGTTTAACAAAGAGGCAATTAGCCATTTGCTTGAACAACATAGCAGGAATTCTAATCCTGATGAAGCCTTGTGTAGTGTACATTCCACGTCAGAAATATTGGTAAGCACAGTTACTAAAAACTAATAAAAATGTTTAGAGTGTGAGTATATTCCTGCAACCTCATTAGAACCGACTGCACAGAAAATACACGTTTTATCTGGCTCCGATTACGGAAATAGGTTAAAGTTCCTTAAACATGAACTAACGGTAGTCTTCATAATGATGATTATATTATCATCAAAAATATAATCACATAATACTACGAGAAAACAAGACAATCACGTGAATCAAAATGACACACGAGTATGCATACGAAGGTCAACGTAACAGTTATCATAGATGCTAAAGTTACAGCAGAAGGATGATACACCGGAAATCTCTATACATTCTGACGAAGTCAATGAAAGGAAACCGTTATTACATGCCCTTGAAGCAAAACAAAAATGTCTAATAGGACGGAAAACAGAAATACCCCATAATTAAGGTTGAAACTACATTGACGCCAAAAGTTGATAGCTGATGAAACCTCTACCGAAAAGAAAGTTTCTTAACAGTGGTTATGTCAGCATTAAAGACATGTGTAACAATCTCCAGAAAAACGAAAGGTAGCTAACTTACAGAATAAAGTTTTTAATTTGTCAGTGGCCTGAAGAACATATCAAACAACTAACTAATTTTAGGCTTAAACATGAAAATGGTCTCACATAACTTCAGAATAAATTACCCTATGAACAGAAATCTCATCAAGACATTGTGATGGCAAAATGATGAAGTCAGACGGAAACTCTTGAAAGCTAATGGCCTGTTTAGTTACAAAGACGACTTGATGAAGAAATTCTTGGAGCAGAAAAGTACAAGAATGTGGACCAATAATTCAGGAACTGAATGAATATTTAGAAACCGAAGAGAACACTTGTGACAAAAGTATGTAAACCGAAGATGATCCTGCTTTCGCTACTATGCGGAAATGTGTCAAATTGACACACGAATACAACGAAATACTTTGACATGGAGAACTAACTGGTCACCTTTAACTAACAATAGTTCTGATAGTCTACAACGTCTGAACTCTTTATACAGAAGGCTATGATCATCAGATCATTTGATTTAGCATCATTAAGAAGTGGTGAAAGAATAATGAGATCGTAGATCTGCTGAAGTAGCACCAACTATATACCACTGTATCACCCCCATCATCCCGTTTTTCACCTGGCAAAAGCTGAAAAATCTAAAATCATCCTCGTCTATGCTTACAAGTTCAAACGCTTGTCACTAAACGGTAAACTTCTTTCCGGTCCTGACCTCAAAAAGTTCCAAGCTGGTGTACTTCTGAGATTCAAAGAGTAGAAAGTAACTGCGGGGGCTGATTGTAAATCCATGTTTCATCAAGTTTATTTTTTTCGAAGACGTAAAAAAAGTCTTACGCCTCCGATGGTAACTATCTGGTGACGCTTTTCGCACAATTCGGGATTACCTAACGACTAGCCATCAGTTCGATACAGCGTATTATTACATACATGTTTATAAATAATGATTTACATACCAACTACATTTCTAAATCGAATGGACTAAATAAAAGTAAACATAGAGTATGTTTCAGTTTAAGTAATCATGCTGACAAATTTACCTTGAAGTTCTCAGAGTTCGAATTCCGTATGAGATCACGTCTAAGGTTTTATTGATTTTAATTGCCCACCACTGAAACTTGCTCTAAGTTGAATAAGCCGTTCTCAACTCCCTGGGTTAAGGACAAGGTTGTTAAAAATATGGAACGAAGAAAAGAGATGGGATCTGGTGGTTCGCCTTCATAAGTCCTTAAGAATTACAAGATAGAGTGACTCACAAAATTGCTGGTGCATGCGAACCAAATATTTATCCATCACATTGATCTTTGTCGTTAGTCAGTCAGCTTCTAAGTAAGAAAACTTATTTTCCCATGAAATTTCTGGGAGGATCAGCTTGGTTAGCATAGTGCCTAACAACCTAGAATAGAAAGTCACTCATCACCAAGTGGAGCTTGGGAGCATAAAAATCGAGAACTTCAAGCATGTTTCAAACCTGAATGATAATCCATCGACCAGATCTTCACGCTTCAGCAGCTTCTGAAGTATAAGCAATAAACCAAGCATCCAACACCTGCTACGTTTAGTAACCTGATGACATCATCTGAATCTATCAACCCAGACTTCGTGTCAGACAAAGATGCTGGCAGAAATCTGTGTTCTGTGAACATCAAGAGCATAAGTCTGTGTATCGACGGGATAATATTTATCAACGAAACTGGAAGAATGCCAAAATGTCGTCAATAAAGGGATCATTCGAAGTACAATGTCTAGTCAAAAAACACTCATCAGTCAAGTTCTGTTCAACATGGTATTCATTTCAACACCTTTCTACTTTACTGATTCCCTCTTTTGCACTATGATGAAGCGTTCTAGGTTAAGGTGGATCAGTTTCATTAGATAGTTAATGCTTACTTGTCTGTCTTTAAAGGATGGGTAAACAGTAATTTGAAAACAAAAACAACTTAAATTCTGTAGCTTTGACTGAGAATTGTACACCTATTCAAAATGCATAATCTGTTTATGACATTACTGCATAGGTTCCTATATCATGATATATCTTGACTATTTGCTTACAGTTCATCTGAGTTCTTTCAAAAACTATACTTAGAATCTAAAAAGATAAAGCCTGACTATTGTATGAGTATAAGATTCACCTTTTCGAATTTCTTTTGGACATGATGCAAAGTTAATTCTCTGACAGCTCAAAAACGTCAGTAGTATCATTGCAATATTTTCCTGTCAAGTGGTTGGGGTCTTCTGTGAGTTTGATAGAGCTAGATAAACCTTTTGTAAGTTATACCATTATTATACTTCAGCGTAGAAGATAACTATATGAAATAGAGACGAAGTGAAATAGAAGTTGTCTTTGGATGGTTTGATCTGATAAAATCAGGAACTGTTGTCTCAATTATTGCACGCATTGTCGTCGACATCAAACAACTAACCAAATGCGGTGATTACAGATCTTGAAGAAACTGATCCGAAATGAGTTATATTCCAATGGATGCATCTGAATCTTATCATCCACTCAAGCTCATACAACAACAACATTTTGTTCACTGTCTCATCGTGTCTTCTTGTGTTTTAACTACAACTCAACTGTTGGTTATCACATACGTCATTATTTCCACTTCTTTGTTTGCTTGCTTGCTAATTGTGGCAACTTGATTTATTGTGCAGAGGCATCTGACTGGAAATCTTCATTAGCTATAGTTAGTGCTTTTCACCTTATGACTCAAATTGTAAATGAGTGATAGCATAAAATCAAAAAGAAGAAGACGCATTTCAAACAAGAATATTCTAACACCTACTTTGTACTATGTATTTGGTGACAATCAATGACATGTACAACCTACAAATTTGTGAATAGTTTCAGTAATGGAATGTGAAAATAACACGTGATAAAAAGCCAACTGTATCCATATTCCCATATAAATTTTAACCACAACTTCTAGAGTTTTATATCATTTGAGTTATGTAAGCTAATCTAATTGAGTAAATTAGGTAAATCCAACTGTAAAAAATACCTTCTGAAACAAGATTCATCTACACTTAGTCTAAGATCAACTGTGGCATAAATATGTGACGTTTAGAACCTACTGAAGCTTTATTGGATAGTTTGTCAGAGAGATTTAAAGTAAATAGGACTTTGTAAAGGATTGGTTGATTCAAATGTAAAGTTTACTGTTTGTGATTCATGTGCAAACAGTTCACTGTCAACTTGTCATGAAATTGACTTCCTAACTAGTCTCTCCTTTAGCAGGCTATTCAGTTAACTTTGCCTAACATATTCATCTCATAATGAGATAAAAGCTGGAATAAGTATAGAGTGTTAGAATGTCTTTACAGACCAAGAATGTGTTAATAAGGTTTAAGTTTTGTCAGCATTAATTTGTTTCCATTAGGTTTGCATGCTTGCAAGAGGCAACTGCTTATCGACTGAATGCGATTCCTAAATGCAAAGTAAAGTCAGAGAAGATTAATGAAGCACTCACTACCAGATTGTCGTAGTTTACCGATTCCTATTATCTACTGGTTCCATAACGAAATATTATGAAGAATAGGTTCCACAAGATACACTGGTTTGATTGGCATTCCAGTTAACGGATGCTCAAGATAATAAAGTATTTCACTATAAAGTCGATGAAAACATTCATACTTGTATATGATACGAAACTTGACATTGATTGACTACTTGTGAGTAAATACTAACAGACTATAGAAGAAAGATGTGCAACACAGCTTGAAACGTCGATTGAAAGAATAGTGGTTCAAATTATCATAGTTTACACTAGTAGAAAAACAGCAAATGAACAGCATGTAAAGATTAATCATGAGTCTGGAAAACAGAAAGCTATCAAATGTGGGGAGATGACTTTCAACTAATGGGTTACGCGTTCAAACCTCATTTCACCTAACGAGGTCTAAGCAGCCAGGTAGTATCATCAATAACCCTCTCTCTCTCACACACACACACACAATAGGTGTGGCTACTTGCCTACTGCATGAATGTGCACAAGGTTGCTGAGTGCATTCCATTCCATTTCCAGTCGATGAATTCATTAGAAAAAAGGCTGGCTTGAGACCATGAAGTAAGAAGACAGTAACTGCAACCGTAATATAGTCATAGCTAGGAAAGTATCTTACAAACTGTGTATTCAGAAAGTGGATGTATCCAAATTACGATAACTAACTTCGAGTTGCATCATTCAGATTTCCTAATATTTCGTTGCTGACGTTCGGAGAAACGAAAACGCTGCACAGCGCACACCGGTTTTCAACAACTAATTGGGTTGTGGGACATGTTTCGGTCAACCTACCATTAGTTTATTAAACCAAATCGTGCTTCGACCAGCCTTCAGCTTTTGAGTAAAGTACCTCATGGAATACGGAACTCGTCTCGCTCATTTGCACACGTAGAGGTTTAAAGTTCAACTTCAAAGTTGTTCAATTCATGTTTGCACCTCATGTCAACAACCTCATAGAGATGCCTGTGATCAGATACCTGTCACCCCCTCCCAAAACGTTTCTACCCTCTTCAACAACGTCTCAAAGTAGCATATCTAGAAACAACACGGTTTCATGCTGTGCAGTTGCCCGATCTTTGGTATCCACATACCTTACCGTGTACAGATCACATATATCTGTGGATGCAAACCAGGTTTTGTGTGCTCATATTACGAATCCATTGACAGTCAGGCCCCAAGCTCCAATTCAGCTTCCCGTGTAGTTGGTGTGATCAACAGGCAGCGGAAATCGCTCACATGAATGTTTGTCGAAATTCATCGGGATTTATAATTAGTAGTTATTCTGATTGAAATTCCAAGTTTGATTCAACTCTATCACAGAAATCAGTCTCGTAGTGATCTTAGCTTGACTATATATTACTTCAGTGCGACGTATTGTCTATTCCCAAGTCGTAGTGAGCTGCTCGGAAGGGATTGCTTTGTGTTATCTTAGCATAAGCATATGATATTCAGCGTTTTATTATCGGGCGTGGTGGCAACACCACCACTCACTTTGTAGGGAGGTCAGGTGGGCTAACAAGTTACATGTAAGTTTAAATAGTATTTTCCTTGACGGCACATCTTTTCAAGTTTGAAGGGGAGAAGAAGGATTTCAGCAGGAATTTACATCTTAAACTCTGAATTTCTTCAAGCGACACTAAAAAATCTCTGTTATTGTCCATCTGTACTGTCTGTAATTACCAGCATGCTTGATTACTGATTAACTGATTGGTTGGTGGATGGTCGGTGGATAGCGACCATCCCTTTCTTCTCTAAGTAGTTGGTGGTGATAATATCATTGAACCTAGTGGTGAACAGTTCACAGTCTGGTGTTACAGCTCGCAGGACCCCAAAAATCATATACTGATGCTAAGTCACACATTTTTATTCAACATTTCATAGGAATTAATGAGATGAGTTAAGACTTTTGAAGGCACTTAGACCAGCATAAAAAGCGTTTCAGTGGGATTGTTTCCTGAGTTCGTTTCTTACTTCAAAAGTCAACTTTTAACACTGTCACCTCACAAACTTCTATTACCATACTGTCAACATATATAGAGAAAGTAGTGCAATTAACAGATCTCGCTTAAATAAGACTGTTGGTCAGAATCCAACTGAGCCTCAGTTTTCTTTCATCTTCATTAATCATATTTATATGCCGAGATCCCCTAACCGATAAGATAGTCTTACAAATGACAGTGAGTTCTTTATACACAACAAACATGTCTCAAAAGACATTTCATCACAAATCGACAATAAGCAGAGAAATATTGGAAACCCAAGACTGCTGGACATTGCTTTCGTCTTATTGAAAACATCTAAACAGTGCGCACTTAATAGCACACGCAGAGTTCAGACCTGATTTTATTTGCTTCAACCTTACTTACTCTTACCGGTAAGTACTTCTGAGGGCTTTCCAACTGTGACGAAGCGGCTGCCCAATGGTCTCCGGTTTTCAGTCGTTTTTCGGCTAGTGCAAACACGTGATAAAAACTCTTTTGAAGTCAACTGGTTCTTCTCAGTCCTTCAAATTTAAAATCTTACTTTTGTTACCACAACAATGAGTGGTATACCAAGGTTGTTATTCAGCACATCTCTTTCATGGATTTCTTCTGAGAAAACATCAGCATCATTTGGAGATGGCGGTTCAGGTGTTGCTTCATATGATGTTTCAGACATACTGGAGAATGAGAATGAAGTTAAATTTACAGGATTAGTATCCCACTAGTGAGTGTTCCCGGTTCCAGATAACCATAGAATTCCTTTGAAACTGAAATGTAAACAAAATAAGTCATCTGTAAGAACGCTTCCTGAAGGCAGGATATATGCTTAAACTGAGAAACAATATTCTATTTATGAGTGAATAGTGGCTAAACAGCGATTGGAGACTTCATGACACAAACAGCGAGTATTTTTCTGTTATGCTAAGAAGTTCTCATAATCAAGAAACGAAATTAATGCTAACCGAAAATAACTACTGGTAATGAATACCTAAGATAAAATCTATGCGTTGTCTATCAGCTGTGCACCAAAGAATGCGGGAACGATGAAATTAACTTTAGAGTGTTACATTTCAATCGAACTCAATACACATATTGTTTTAGTGCATTCAAAAGATTCAAACATGCAATCGCTTCTCGTCAGTTTCGAATAACTGCCCAATGTTGATTCCTCGAATCAAAACAGGCATAACGAACAACCCACACTATTTCCAACTTTTTAATCAATAAATTCCTGAGTTTATAAGACGAACTTACCCCTTTCATTACACTCCACTCAGTATGTTATCATTGCGAACCATGACTTGAACGATGTCTAACGTTCTAACCGATGTATGATTGCATCTCTAAGCAATTTGACTTCACAAGAGTTCGGTAAACGTTTGGAGTTTGGTTTTCTTCATCGGCTTGTTAAATAAATTACTCTTAGAACACTAACTATTAATAAAAGTGATAAGTAAAAATTCTGACAAACTATTTATTTTTCAGAGTATCCATGATACTAAATGACTGTAAGAATTTTTATAAAAGGTAGATGTTGCAGGTTCACTCAGAAACTCTATTCAATATTTCATGACATAACATGACTAAGAGAGGCCACATTCAAATCTGACAAGGAGCTTATACAGTTTACTTACTAAAGATGGAGTTCCCATAAAGCTATTGCTGAACCAGAGTGAAACGTCTCATTTCTCATCATTTTCGCGCGCTGCTAGTAAATTTCGATACAAATGAAAGAATAAAAGCTTCAAAGAACAAACTTCTTTCCGCCGATGTTACTCTCTGAAGCTGTACAAGAGCGTCTAACTATACTTGGTGTACACATTTATTGGTAAAGAATGTCAATATTTTTTAATCAGGTTGCAGGAAAATAATACAGGAATGGAAATATTACAACACTTAACAATGTAATTTGAAATGAAAGGGAATAAGAAATTAGTCAATGTGCCAAAAAGCGGATTATATTACTAATATCTCATTCCTTCCTCAACGTCAACTACCTACTCGAATCACTTCAAACTCTCCAATTCTTCATTTCAACTCACACTTACGTTGTCGAATATTTTGAAATTCCTTACGTAAATTTTCATTAAAATATTAGATTTCTGACAAATAACTACGAATAAAAATTAGTTCACAAATATTGATGTTCTTCACCAGATAACATGCACACTAACTGCAGTAAAGTGCTTATGCATAGCACTAGAAAATGATATGAGTGAAAAGAGACTTTCTCGATTAAGTGTCCATTACACTATAACTCAGTGATAATATTTACATCTGTGGAAACAAATAGTAGATAACACTAAGTTTCCCGTTGGGTAGTAAATGATGAGCTACTGTGGTATTCCATGGGAAAAAACAATCCTGAATAGTTTCTACTTATGAGTCGCTCACATCCATACCGGTTGAAAATCCAAAAAGAAGCTGAACAAACCTCTGTTAGTAGTTAGAATTGCTGTTGAGTAGAAAGAATTCTGCTAAATTATCATCAATATATGAGGTGAAACTGTGCACTGTTTCTTTAATTTGATTTACAATGGAAGAGAATGCTATTATTTGCAGGATAGCATTTCAAACACATTCTACTGTTCGTAGTCTAATCAGAGAGTTGTAGCCGTATTCAGTCTCTGGACGAAATTGCAGTAATGATAACTGTGTAAATGTGGACTAGACTGGGTTGCCTAGTAGACACTTCATCTCAAAACTGCTATGCCACCGACTCTCTCAAGCCGTTATACGTTGTTCACAAGCAAGTTGTTGGGGGATAATGGTGCTGTAACACATTCTGTATTTAGCAGATACAAAATGCATCAATAACCCATCAAAACTTTTGCCGAATTCGTCCAAAAGACTTGCGCTTTCTATTATCCTTTCCAAAATGTGTTGTATTCTGTGATTCTCACCATGAAATTGGGTTGGGTAAAATCTAAGGATGATCAGTTTAAAGAGCAGAACTAGTTAGTGGAGAAATATATGTGTTTTGCCGTCAGAGTCCTTTAGATTTTGGAAGCCAGGGGTTGGAGACCTATCAAAGTGGTGTAAATGTAGTAATTCATTTTTTTAGAGTTCATGAGTATTTTGCTCCTCCTCATTTATGTTTTACCACCTCTACACACATACTTTGCCATTCCCAATATTTTCACTAACTTATGTCAGCCGCAGTTCAAATTACAGCCTAAGACCGTTGACTTTTTCAAGCAGTTGCCAGTGTTATCTTTTCCGTACATGAAATAACTAGTGGTTTAGAGGCAAGTAGAGTGTAGTCAACGGGGAAGCCTGTTAAACAAAATATATACTGCTAGTGTAGTTTAGTGGGCCAGTTTTACAAAAATCGAACACCTAGTGGAGCCAATTGGTGTTCTGTGAGTCAGAGCATGCCTCAAAGAAGTGAGTATGTTCGGTTTTGAGTAAGTGAAGATGTAGAGCAACTACTGAACAGAAATTACAAAGATCAAGAATTAAAAGAAAACAACAATACAAATAGTGAGCTTGAGTTACTTCTGAATATCCCTGACTGTTTCACATATTTTTGGGGCAGTGTGTCTTTCTTAAGCCTTCTAAGTTCTAGTTTTGCATCATAATTAAATGGTTAGGAAGAATGAATACTTTTCAGCACTTTGTGCTTGTAGTTCTTCTTTGTTTCACTGTCAAGTTATCAAACACAAAGACAAGGCTATTAGAGCTGGACATACTGTTGACGGTAGGATTTATTCAATGATGTTCATCAGAATTAGGGTTCCTTCAGATCTTATAAGCTATCTGCTTGTGTTCAGTAAAAACAAGCCAAGTTAACCCATGGCGAACAGAAGTATGTGGGCTCTTTCGATATAATTATTCAACAACTACCTTTGAAACTCACAAAGTAATCACTAAAAGTCCAAGGACATGCCTTGTGAGCAATTGAAAATACGTCTGTATATTGATAGTACTGTCTATTATGCCTCCCCACCGAAAACCACTGGTACGATATTTTTTTATAAAACCTAAAGGGCGCTTACACATTTCATGAGAGCTTCGTCGAACTTTCACTAGTTTTCTAGGGTAATTTTAATTTTCTAAGTGGTGTAGTTTGAAAAAAATAACGTACTTCAGTTACTATACGTAAAACAATCATGCCGAAAACTTGCTTATCGAGGGAAGCGGTGTGGTTTTCTAATGCGCATCAGAATACGGTGTAAACACTGTAAGTTATTCATCTCAATCACTGTACATAATATGTACCAATGCCTTGTGACAGAAGCTTGTGTTGCGAGGACATTTGATGCTGAGCCAACCTTAATGTGGAGCAAACGCGATGTTTGTAGCTTCTCAACAGCCCTGATGACTAGTGAATGTCAGTTAGGACCTTTAGTTACCAATGAAGTGAAGTCGTACTCGCCAAGATAGCTCACAAATGAAGAGGACTTCCTTTTTTATGACCCAAACGATTTGGAGACACTAGAGCCTTCTTGACACACACACAAATGTACACACCAAATAACTGATGCTGCCCTGCATGCTGACTACAATGAGTTTCGCAGTAACCTCACTATGCATTATCAATTTCTGATGTTTAAGCTCATAGATGAGTATGACTAAACATGCTCTATCAAAATAAGAAGATTATAAGAAGTTAGGTCCTCGAAATCAGGGAAACATCATCAATAAATTATCGTATACTTCAGGTAAAGACAAGAAGTCAGTTTTATTCCAGTCTAAGATTCCAGGATCTGCGATCCTTAAGCCTATGTGGTAATCGTATGTTAGAAGCAGCGGTCCATTTTCTTCCCAGATTATATCTAATTTCTCTTTACGGAAAGCGTAAAGTTTTAGAGAAGCATCTTGCCCACTCACTTCCGGTCAGAACAGTGGATATCGGAAGTCATTTGCATCAAACTCCTAGTTCACTTATAATAGTCTCAATGAGATAATATTTTGGTCTACTGAAACTGTCTTCTTAAATTGGGCTGAAAATTAGTAATTTGTAGCCGTTTGCTTCACCAAATCCGTATGAAGCATATCTTAGTGAACTGAAGAATTGTGCAAGAAACTCTGACACTTGTTGTAGGACTGAGGAACAGCAAATAAATCTATTTTTCATATATTACTAGGCATAAATGTATGATAGTCGCACTGTTTAAACAGCTTAGACTACTAGATATGATTATTTACATAGGTGAGTGGAAACTAGCCTGATTACCTTAAAACCTCTCGCCTCAGCCCTCCTTTCAGATGTAACTAAAGTGCGATTATATCACACATAATAAATAATCTTTCAATAACAATTAACGCTACTTGACAGTCGTCTCAAATCTTTACAAACCCTTTACAACATTCAGAAGCCACTCAATAGCAAAGTACACACCAAATAACCGAATCAAGTGCTGATTTAACTCACCTTTTGACTTGTACATCTTTAACTTATCTTTTGGAAGTTTCAGTTTATTTATATGATTTTTGAGTACATCTGCCCACATTTCTAAGCTTTCTATAACCTTCCATGGTTCACTGATGCTAACAACAATAATGGCAGTTTGGTCGCAGAATGAATCCTCGGTAATAACATATTGGAGAAGGTAACTCTGAATAGGATTACCGTCCAAAATGCAAACACTTAAATTCGTGGTAGCATCTCGTGCCTCATCTTTAACTTCGATAAGAAAATATTCAATTCCAAATCCCTCTTGAATGTCTTCAGGACCCCGAAGTCGTGAGATCAAGGTTGATTTTCCGCACTTATCGTCACCGAACACAACTAGGGTTTTTGAGGAGGGTAGACCAGTAGTTGCTTTATTAGTAACTTCATCAAGAAGACTGGACCTAGATTATATTCAATGAAATTTATAATTTCAAACAAACCAGAGGCATTTGATGCTGTTTTCCTCACCATCTGAATCTATTTCACGCATACTTCACCACTGGTGTGAAAAAAATTCACGACAACACTAGGATAGTTCGTACTTGCACCCTCAGTGACCTTGAAACCAATATCCAATGTTGATGGTGCGAGCATAGAAAACTGATAGTTTTGATCTCTCGTGTCTAGTTCTTAGGGCTTGGTTCGAGATGTTTGGTTCACTCCTCCACTGGACGAAGAACTCCCTTCTGTTCCCTGCTTCCAGCCTCGGTGAGGTGGATGTTTTGTGGGTTAGTAAGTTGTGATTTGTAGAGTGATTGGGGAGCTACGAGTTGCTGGAAAGGTTAGGGGACTGTCGTGACTGCTGTCTGTTTAGGTTCCTGGAGGAGAATATTGGGCTGGTGGCGAGGAACGAAAATAATGAAGGGGAAAAAGGATGAGAAAGGAAGAGAAAGAGGAAAAGAAAGAAAGAAGAAAAGGAGGGGGTGAAAAAGAGAAACAAAAATACGGGAGAAAAGTAGGTGGGGGTTGCCTGAGTGACAAAAATAGATAGCGCAGGCCTTTCCCCTGGAAAAGAATTAGTAGGTGATGTGGGTGTATGAAGGAGCGAGATAGTGAGTGGTGAGTAGGAGGGAGGTGTGGGTGGGCTAGTGAGGTTGGTGACTCCCTGAGCACGTCCGTAGTAGGCCATGCGAGGTGACATAACTGTATCTTTAAAACTCAGTTTCCGAAAACAGTAAAGCGGGTTCGATGAAAAACAGTCGGTTGCATTTGTGTTTTTCAACTGACTCCTCAAAGTTCAGCACATGAAACCCAGCCACGCAATTGGAAATTGGTTCAATTTGTAGTGGGACGTGTGATTATTTAAGAAGTGGAGGGTATTTGAACCATCCCCATTCCTCAAACTTGGCCTCACAAAAGCAGCTACCACGTTTCACTTTACACTGTAAATCTGTAGTATTGTGAAAGTATTCTCTGTGTACGCTATGATCCTAAGTGTTCTTGAGGAAGAAATATTACTTGTCCATAGGCGTTCTATGAAAGCTGTCCGTTAATTAAAAAAGAATGGTGAACTCCCAAAGTACAGCCACTCTAACTGGAGTGGGTGTGCAGTCTCTTCTCAAAAGCATCGAATAAAAGAAATTACATTTTCCTTACAGGACGTCCAACACTAAAACTCTCCTTCTTATGAAAGCGTTTGTACTTTTTTACCTGAAGTCGCTTCTGTTTTTTCCCGTTGAAGGTTGGTCTCAACTTAGGCCCCTAATTGTGACCTGAGAGCTCTCTGTCTAGATGTGAGTGGTCATGTCACGTTTACACCTGGCTCGTAAAGTCAGCTTGAAATTTTGTATGCAGGCCACTTTTCTTTAATAGTGTTCGATCGAAGGAGTGTACATATGATAATGGTCTTTCGGGATTTCAGTGAATACTCCCATACTGTGATAGCTGGCACCCCGAGACGTGTACGTGTTTCATTTATTTACACCATATCGTCTTCAAACCTCGCCTGGTTAACTAGTTTACTAGTTACTAGCCGGTCCTAAGCCCGGGTAAAGAGGGAAGGTTGGGCATAGGGCTAGCAACCCTACCCCGTAAAACAAATCTAACCGCTAAAGAAACTTCAAAGCACAAACAAAATATAAAAAATGAAAACAAACTTATACCCCGCTGGAATCGGAGAGGCGAAATGACGCCAGTTGGTGAAAGCCTTCGGGAAGCCAATTGGCCGATGTGTCTTCTCTCGATGAAAGCGAAAGTAAACGTGGGGACATGGAATGTCCGCACCATGTTTGAACCCAGTAAGGCAGCCCAGATTGCAAAGGAGATGAGAAGGTATAACATCGAAGTGCTTGGGATTTGCGAAAGCAGATGGAATGGGAGTGGACTCTCCAAACTGTCAACTGGAGAATCAATAATCTACTCCGGTCACCCAGACGCCAACCACGAGCACACTGAGGGAGTGGCTATCATGATGTCCTCAAGAGCATCGAAGGCTCTCATGCAGTGGGAACCAATCTCCTCCAGGATCATGACAGCAAGGTTCAACTCAAAAGGAAGAAAGGTCACAATCATACAATGTTATGCACCTACAAATAATGCAGAGCAAGAGAAAAAGGAGGATTTCTACAGACAACTTCAATCAACACTGGACAAGACGTCAGTTGGCGATATCAAAATTCTAATGGGCGACATGAATGCCAAACTGGGAGGGGACAATACGGGAAGAGAACTAACCATGGGTCGAGAGGCGCTAGGTGAAATGAATGAGAATGGAGAATTGTTTGCAGAATTCTGTGCATTCAACGATTTGGTGATTGGAGGCAGTGTGTTCAGGCACAAGGATATCCACAAAGCGACATGGACTTCACCAGATGGACACACTAAAAATCAAATCGACTTTATCTCAATCTCAAGAAAATGGAGACGCAGTCTACTTAACACAAGGTCAAGAAGAGGAGCAGATGTAGGTTCAGACCACTATCTAGTGCAAGGAACCTTCCAAATCAAGTTAAAAGCCTTCAAGGAAGCTGGTGATAGACCTCAATTCAAGTACAACACTCGGAAACTGAAGGATGAAACTACAAAGGAGATCTTCAAAGCAGCCATCAAGACAAAATGGGAGACGTCGAGGGACATCCCTGAAGAAACCTGTGTGGAAGAACACTGGAAGTCTTTGAAAGCTGTGTGGAAAGAAACCTGCACAGCCGTATTAGGAAGGAAGAAGAAAGAAGACAAGGAATGGATCTCGACGGATACCTGGAAGCTGATAGAGGAGAGGAGGATGGTGAAGCAGAAGATAAACCAGTGCAAGGATGCTCAACGACAAGAGGAACTGAGCACAATGTATAAAACACTGGACAAAGAAGTGAAGAAGAGTGCACGCAAAGACAAAAGACACTTCTACGAAACACTGGCAAGTGAAGCAGAACAGGCTGCAGGTAAGAGAGACCTGACGACATTGTATCAAATAACCAGGTTGCTATCAGGGAAGAGACCAACACAGATGAAACCAATAAAAGATGAAGAAGGAAATTTAATTACAAAAGAAGAGAAACAGAGGAAACGATGGGCCGACCACTTCAAGAAGCTCTTGAATCGACCACCACCTGCACTTCGTCCAGAAATACCACCTGCAGCCGCTGAATTACAAGTGAACATAAATCCCCCAACGAAAATGGAAGTCCTGAACGCCATAAAGCTACTGAAAGGTGGGAAAGCAGCAGGACCAGATGGAATACCGCCAGAAGCACTGAGAACAGATGCAGAGACAACAGCGGACATGCTCACACCACTATTGCAGAAGGTGTGGAAGGAAGAGAAGGTACCTGACGATTGGAAGAAGGGTTACCTTGTCAAACTGCCGAAGAAGGGAGACCTCAGTGCTTGCAAGAACTGGCGCGGAATCACTCTCCTGTCCACCCCAAGTAAAATATTAAGCCGCATCATCCTGGAGAGGCTTAAAGACGCACTGGATTCAAAACTGCGACCGGAACAGGCAGGCTTCAGGAAGTACAAATCATGTGCTGACCAAATTGCAACGCTTCGTATCATCATAGAACAGAGCGTAGAATGGCAATCAGCTCTATACCTCAACTTCATCGACTTTGAGAAGGCCTTTGACAGCGTCGACCGAGAAGTAATTTGGAAACTGCTTCAATACTACGGAGTACCGCAAACCTTTATCCGCCTCATTCAACAACTATATGAAGATGCCACATGCCAAGTAATCCACAATGGGAAGCTCAGTGATGCCTTTGAAGTGAAGACAGGAGTGAAACAAGGTTGCCTACTATCCCCCATGATATTCCTTATTGTGGTGGACTGGATCATGCAGCAAACAGTAGGCAGCGAGAAGAGGGGGATACACTGGACGACGGAAAAGAACCTAGAAGACTTGGATTTCGCCGATGACTTGTGCCTAATGTCACATAAACTTGAAGATCTGCAGGCAAAAACTAACAAGTTGACAGAAGAGGCAGCTAAGACGGGACTTCAGGTGAATATAGAGAAGACAGAAGTGATGAAGATACCGCACCACCACCATCAACAACAACAACAAACTCCAATCACCGTCAACGGGAGAAACTTGAAGGAAGTAACCTCCTTCACTTATCTAGGAAGCACTGTTTCAACTACAGGCGGGACGGACGAGGACGTCAAAGTCAGAATCGGAAAAGCAAGACAGGCGTTCATTAGCCTGAAACCAGTGTGGAGATCTTCTGCACTCAGCATGCGGAACAAGATACGGATTTTCAACACCAACGTCAAGTCAGTGCTCTTGTATGGCTCAGAGACTTGGCGCGCCACGAAAGGTATTTCCAATAAACTACAGACATTCATCAACAACTGCTTACGCTCGTTGCTGAAGATCAGATGGCCAGAAAAAATAAGCAACAAGGAACTCTGGGAACGAAGCAACCAAGAACCTATCACGCAACAAATATGCAGGAAGAAGTGGAGATGGATTGGGCATGCACTGAGAAGGCCGACTGAGGACATCACGCGTCAGGCCCTCGAGTGGAATCCCTATGGGAAGCGACGAGTTGGACGTCCGAGGGTGACATGGAGGAGGTCATGCGAGGAGGAAATGAGAGCTTGTGGGCTGTCGTGGAACCAGGTTCAAAAGATCTCAGAGAACAGAGGTCACTGGAGGCGTGCTACTGAAGCCCTATGTTCCACTCGGAACCCAAAGGACTAATAATAATAAATAATAATATCGTCTTCAGCAAATCTTGTTACAGGCCTTTCTATAGCCTATGGAGGTCACAAAGCTGATGACGATCTTCTACATATGATCAGCTCTCTCACGGTAGTCGGAGGAAAGCTGGCGACCAGAGGGCTGAGGAATTCACGTGGCAGTGAGAAGACTCAGCTCACCGTCAATCATCCTAAACGGAGACCCATGAATGCCGTTTGATTTGTTCATACGGAGAGTCTATCTGATGAAACGATACGCTTGAGCCTGTCCTTCGTATCCACTGTCCTTGAGTCCATCAGCGAACTGAACCTGTGGAGTTCTCACTTAGAAGTTCATTGCAAATGTAAACATGACATTCGTCAGTCCTACGATATCCGTTGATCTGAGAAATCAAAGCCTACGTAATCCAAGCAGACGCCTGACAAAACTGAATTATGCTCACCAAGGACAGTATCTTGGCAATGGTAAGTATTCACAAGTGATTTCAACGTGCGTTGAAGAAATGATTGATTTCTATAATTCCATGAACATCGATCATACGAAGAATGTTTATGTCTGCCAGCTTACTAAGCATCATCTCAAACCTGAAAACCACACAACTGATCTTATCGACGATGTAATCTTGATGAACTTAACGAATTTCCCTCAGATTCCATGCAGACTTAAGGACATGAGTGGCTAGATGGAATGAGACAGCCCTTGTTGCCAACGTCATGCCCACTCGATGTTGGATAGACTATAAGATATCGACCAGATATCCTAGATGCTAAATACTTTGAGCCAATGTGGCTCATAGTTGAGGATAGAGAAGCCTACTTGGGATTCAGAAAGCGATAACCTGATTCGTTCTGAAACTAATGGACTCTGCAAACTCCTATCGAGGTGGTGAAGGGTGGAAAGTCCTGAAGTGGCCTGTGAACCTTGAAGGTGCATTCCCTCGAGCTCTTTCACGCGTGAAATGAAGGCTCAAGACACAGTTGAATCAATTGGTTGTCCCTTCCTGTCTTTCTTGCAGCTGTTAAATCGGAAGTTTCTGAGGCCAGATGACATGGCCCGCCACCCGCAGTTCACATCCAGTGAGATAATAATAACACTTGTTCCTGACTATACAGGCATACAGCATTTTTGCAGGTATGAGTAAGTTACTACATAAATCACATGTATCCTCATGGAGGACAATCTCAATCCCCACCTATTTTCACTAGAGGATGTGGCTGCTGCATGTTCAGATCGCAAAGTAAGCTCCCCCAAAGAAAGGAAAACGAGCGAAAACCGGTTGTTTCTTCGCGAGACTGTCCACCATCAAAGAACGGGGATGGGGAGGAGCTTTGTCCACTTGGGGACCGGACATTGCAGAGCACCTGTCCCGTTCCTTTTATCTTCCACATAACACACCGCGTGCCACCCAAATGTCACTGAAAGTGTCTGAGATGGGTAGCATTAGCTTCATCGATCCAGATGCCTTGGGTTTGCTCAGTGAAATCGATTAGCTGTGGAAATGGAATGGCGTGGTCAGTGTTGATCTTTTCGGTGTTGCCATGGCATGAGTCTTCTCCCCATTCCCAGATCAAGAACCCTCCGTTGCAAACACTACGCTGGGCAACAACAACAGTGTTCCTAGAAAGAACGTTTGATCGACCCTTAGCCTCATTTTTCTCCCACTGCTCATCAAGCGCAGTGTAAAGAATTCGAATCCCTGGGCGAATCAATGCGACATTCTGCTAAGACTACGACCGCAAGGTTCTTAGTGGGGGTAGCATTTCCAGACTAACTGCGTACCGTCATATGTTATGGATGTTAGATGTTCTCGAAGACTAGGCCACAGACGTATCCCAACTTCAGAAAGCTCCAACCTTTCGAACGCCAATAACACAAACCACAAATACGGTAGGACCGAAGATTTTACGTGGGCTCGATGTCTTATTTTTGCCCGGGAACTTGAACCATCCATCGACATGTAATCGGAAGCTCAATAGAGGGATAACCAAGCCATCTAAGCCCGTACAAATTTAACAAACGCTAGGAATTCTTGATAGATTACTTTGCTATCCTTCACCCAATGAACGAGAGTGACACTGTCACCAAGCTTCGATATCCACGGAATAGTGCTGAATTGTCTTCCCGACTGCTATCACGGAAACTGGAGTTCACCCGTAGCTGTAGCCTTTCAGGAGGCTGTGAAGAAGGCAGACTGAGCAACCGATCGAGGTTGGTGAGCTGTAACCAGCAGCTTGCTTAAAACGCACAATGGTATCACCCTCGCCATCAGTTCCAAGATGTTAGAAGCAGCACGAATTGGAACACAACCGGATCTGGAGCTAACTGAGATGATTAAAATAGCATTGGTGATCAGGGTGCCGGGAAACAGCTGCGAATCTACCTACAAACGGTTGAAGGAAATGAGAATCCCTTGCGCTAGGACCTAGGGAGATGACAGAAGCTGGTAACAACCATGGATTATTACTACTTACATGGGGTTCGGAAAGCCACTATCGCTACGCTGCTTAATTTTGCAATTCTAATACTGTACGGTTTCAGTGAGATGGCCGGCAGTGATGCTCAGGTAGCAGGTATTTTTCCTGTTCACCGTTCACAAACCATCGTGTCATCGACTTCATTGTTATGGGTGTCTTGCTGAAATGCCACTATCGACAGCCAAATACACGAGTGCTTATCTGGAACATCGAACGAAGGGCGTTGACCTTAGACAGAAACCCTGACCAAATCTATGCCACTTTCCTTCAAAATGGGCCCCACTTCTCCCTGGCATACTGTTCGTGCGTTCTTTCCAACGCAGCACACGTGTTCGAATCTTGAAAGTTAGACAAAGTCACATCGACATATAAGGGTGCACACAGTCAACCAAATAAAGTATAGGGTAATTCTTATATACACGCAATGCAGGGTAACATTGTGACCAAACAGTGACATTATATGGAGCAACATGCTATTCGACAGCGCCATGGCACTCGGAAACCATGGTGTGACAAAAAGATATTCAACTGTAAAAAAACTGTCGGTTACGGTACATAGTCGGACAAATGTTAACATTCGCCGGAACAGAATATATCAAATGCACCATCCTTGATCTAATAATAATCAATTGGTCAAAACAAATTTTGTTGTTACGTGAAACTTTCGGGCCCTTGATGGCAACAAACACAATTGTTTCATCAACAAGATAAGCCTAGTTGGAAAGGATTTGTCATCGATTGAACTGCCAGCATTACATACCAGCCAACATCTCGTTCATGACCGTAGGAATGCTGTTACATTCGGAATAAAAATGCGCCCAAACAGGTCTCTTATTCGTATGTTTCAGGCCCAAATTCTCGAACAGACTTTGTTGAGTGCCTCTGGATGCAATCTAGGCTTCATTTCTCCTTCTGGAGATAAGAGGTGAAGGCCGTGTTCCTGAACCCTAGATGAGGCCGTATAAAGCTTTTGAAAATTTGTGAAAGCATCTGAGATCAAAGCGTCCGAAAACTCGCCTAAGTTTTACCGGCGCCAAGTTCCCGAGAAGTGGGTTTTTGCCTCAGTTGGCATAGGATTTTAAGTCTTGAGGGATTGGAATGCCCAAATCCTTCTGTATCAGTGATGCTTCAGGTTCCATGCCATTGTAGCTATGTCCATGAGATGCGTCGTGTCTTACGTTTGTCGCCATGCACTCCTCTGGATTGAATGAGAGCTTGTTATTGACCGTCCAGTAGCACGATTGCACAGGGGTTAGTTGAAGACGGATGCAGTGATATTTAGGAATGGTACTGATAAAGTATCGTAATTCCGATCTAACCACAGGTTGCCAAGACTCTATTTATAATAAGAATATAGAAAACAGGGAGCGGGGCACCAAGGCAGAGGAATTAAATTATATTTAAATTTTAACCTATGTACATGGTGTCATGCCTACTATTAAATGTATAGTCCTAGGTTTCATGTGTACACTCTCATTAAAAATATGCCATTCACTGCGTTGTGGAAATGCTCTTTTCTTGAGGGGCCGAATCTGCAGATCTCTCCGTTAGTGGCGATAATAAGTAGGAGGTATGGTTGGACAACTTAACTAACGAAGTAGTCCTAACTGTTGTAAACTTGACCATGGGATGTGATGGGAAGTGCGTGGATTTACCGGTCAGGGTGTGTCGCCTCACACGTTTAAGGGGCCTATTATACTGACCGTCATGGGACATAGTTGTGGTTCACTCTGTATATTGGGGAGTCTGCCGGAGGATAGGAGCCTTTCTAACATACTACCAAACTCGGTAGTTGAGCTGGAAGCTATGATGTCAGCAGGAGGATAGTTCCGTATTTTCGAGTATTTAGTAGGGGAGAAGTTGCCTCGGAGGTATGTTCTAAAGGCTTCCGTTTTAACACTGTAGGCTTGGTTGCGAAGACTGTAGCAATATTCTAGTGTGCAACGGACTTCCTTATTGGCTGGAAAGGATATTTTGTGTAAAATCTTGAAGAAAAATACAAGGTTGGTCTTAAGACGTCTCATCCAAAGTAGTTGCAGATTAGGGGACGAACACCGAGATGCATAACTATCATCACATTACCACTCGTCGAAAGACTTCACGTCACTGCACCTAATTCATGAGACTTACGAATCTATCTGGGCACTACGTGCGAAACACGCAGTAAACAAAGAGGTCGTCGCTCTCAAACTCGGCTCTAGAATACACAAGTTGACATCCGTTCTGAGTAAACGTCTGAAGCTATCAACGGATGTAGCTTATCTACTACATAATGGGGTGGTACAAAACTATCCCCTCAAGATTGGTGAACTGCTTAGTAAATCATTCGTTAATTTTATCCCTAATGCCTTCAACCCCACTAACTTTACTCCAATTAGAGCTAGTTCATGTACTAGAGTGGAGTTGACTGTCAAAAGTATCACCGAGGCTATCAAAAGCCTGAAACTATCGACAGGTACGGGGATAGATGGCCTAAACTCAATAGTCATCAGAAACAGTTGTGATGGTATGCCACTGTTCTTGCTTAAGATATTCACACTATCAATGAAGAGTGGGGAGTATCCCAGCGAGTGGAAAACTAGCTTTATAGTTCCTCGCTACAGGTCCAGTGACAAAGCGAATGTTGGGAACTACAGACCTATCAACATAACGCCAGTCGTCTCCCGGATCATGGAAAAAATGATTAAGAGCAGCATGTCTGACTACTTAGCGAAAACTTCATCACAAAGTCTCAGCACGGTTCCATTAAAAACAGGTCTTGCGTTACTTGCCATTTCAACTTCTTCAACCCTATCACTAGTAGCCGCGAGGCACGTAAAACCGTCATTGTTCTATACTTTGATGCATCAAAGGCATTTGATAAGGTGCCACACAGTATTCTCTTAGATAAGCTACAATCGATTGACATCCATGACCCTTTACTTCATTGGCTAAAATCATTTCTTAGTGATCGGAGCCAAATCGTCGAAGTGAATTCTATGCAGTCTACACGTAGGCTCATAACTAGTGGAGTAATACAGGGTAGTGTCCACGGACCTTTGTTGTTCATAACTTATATTAATAGTGTGTACAAGTGCTTCACTGTAGGGGAAACATTCCTATACGCGGATGACCTTAAGGTTGTATACTGAAATGTCACACCCATGAACTACGCTATCTACTGCTCGACAAGAATTAGGTGAAGTTGCTAAATGGTGTGACGAGTCCCACCTCCAGTTCAACATTGGTAAGTGCGGTTGGCTTAGCATAGGCAGCGACGACCTAGATGTCTCTCGAAGTATGTGGGCAAAAGCTACCTAGACGTTCTTCGGTGCCAGATTTGGTCCTAGATATTCCGGTGACTTAAGATTCTCTGAGCAGACGGCCTGTATCACACCTAAGTCACGCAGACTCCTTGGACGCATCATCCGTAACTTTTATAGCACTGAATCAAGGGTCCTACTCTACAAAGAGAGCATCCGTCCAATTTTAGAGTAATGCTTGTTTATCTTAAGTGGCCTTCGTATAGGCGACAAAAGAAAAATTGAAGAAGTACAACGCCACTTTACACTAAGAACACTAGGGGCTGACTGCAGCCTAGACTACCTCTCGAAATGCAACATGTTAGGGCTGGAACCTCCTTGGAGGAGGCGACTTGGAATGAAACTTATATTTTACTATAAATTACTTCGTAAGGAAGTGCATTCATATGGCTCGGAAATCAAAATAGTTGTAACACCTACTCACTATTTACGTAATCACAACCTATTGGCGGGAAATGAGTGTTGTAAGACCAAATTGCGAAGAAACTTCTTCATGAATAAGTTCTCTCACATCTGGAATAGACTTTATGAGGAAATACCTACTGAAAGCTCATTATCTACCTTTCGTTCTTCACTTAATAAGCTCCGAACAGATGATCAGTCTGTCACTCGCCTAGGCACTATCTACACTTTCTGGGCTAGTGAAAACATACTGGGGCCTTTGGACTTATAGAGTAAGGCCATCATAAATCTCAAGTACTTTTTACCTCGATGGACTCATAAAGGGTGTTTAATTACTAGTCCATCTGGTCGGATTGTGCAGTACAAATACATAACAAGTGTTCCCTTTAAGTTTACCAGCAAAAACTGCCTATCTAATAACTCGTGTGAACTTCATACAAGAAAAACAAAAAGGATGATTCATTCTCATATGAATAAATTAAAGTTTACACATAGCTCGAATGACTTTAAAATGACAAGAACTTCTCTCCTTCCATTTCGTTTTACGCGGTTATCCACTGTCCAGTTTCTACTTGCGCTTTCTTTTCTCTTTTCTTTTCAGTATCAGCCTGACGAGAAAGTCCTAAGCATTAGTTCGATCAAAAAGCATCAACTTACTGGAAATCCCACTTCGCACCTAATACTGGAAACTCATGTTAGAGGTATCCAACTGGCTCGCCACGATTTTTCTGCTTCTTGAACAGCTTAACAACCAACTCACCTCCCCACCAGTACCCTAAACGTTACCACATATGACGGCCCAAACGCAATAACTGATCTCCGATTTCTGGTCCGTGACAAATGCAGCGGAAATCTGGATAAACAATCCAACCCGAGAGATCACTTCACCTAACGACAACACATCCATAATAATGCTATGCAACAGATTTCTCTAGTACTTTGTCTTGTATCAATCCACCTAACAGAAGTCAATCAACAGCCAATGTATCTCCTTGACAATGTTGCATACTTTAATGTGAAGTCTATGAAGTTTTACACATGTGTAATATTCACCACTGTTGAACGACGGTGCTTCCAGTCTTTAATTACTTGCACCACAACAAATGTTTTCAGCTCTACCAATCTGAATTGCTGGAAAAGGTAGCACTTGAAGAGTGAGAAACGCCTGAACTTGGACATTCACCTGGATTATATGATTGTATGGATACTTACTTATTCCTGAAATCATTGAAGTAGGTTATTACTGGTCGATAAATCTATGAACATAAGAATTACTGTTAAAATAGACGTTTATCTGACGAAACACTGGGTTTTGCAGATAGGTCAATCATATCGACTGGTCATAACGCAAACACCGAATATTGCGCATTTGATGTGAAAAAGAATTGTGAATAAGAATGATCTAAACTCAGAACGATATGTATGCACTGTAAAGTGTGTTTACCTGCTATTTTCATAACATTTTGACAGTTGATATCGTGATACAGTTTGCCATCCCCCCTATGTACCATTTAAAACTGCTCAAAGCTTTTATGTTCCTCTGCAATTATCAATTTGATGAGGCTTGTAAACTGGCTTCTCTCATGTTAGCTTCATAACCTGAGAATAAAGATATTTATTCACTTATTTTTAATTTATCAACAAGGCATCCTTATTAGCACGATCAAATAGCTTAACAAAGTCTGAGTAGATAGCATCAGTCCTTCCTCGACGGTTGAAAATCCAGTATCCAATATTGACAGTGCGAGCGTAGAAAACTGGTAGTTTTGATCTCTCGCATCTAGTTCTCAGGGCTTGGTTCGAGTTGTTCGGTTCACGCCCGCAGTGGACGAGGAAATCTCTTATACTTTCTTGCTTTCAGCTTCGGTGAGGTGGATGTTTTGTGGGTTAGTAGGTTGTAATTTGTAGAGTGATTAGGGAGCTACGGGTTGCTGGGAAGTTTAGAGAACTGCCGTGACTCCTGTCTGTGTAGGTACCTGAAAGAGAATAGTAAGGTAGTGGTAAAGCAATGAAGAGAGGAATAAGGAAGAGAAAAAAGGAAATAATAATAGCAATATAGGGAAGAGAAAAGGGTAGGAGAAGAAAAGGAGGGGTGAAAAGAGAAATGAGAACGAGACAAAAGTATTTGGGAATTGCCCGAATGGTCGCGTGAGTTTGGTTCCTACAGAAGAATGAGTAGGTAATGTGGGTGTATAAAGGAGGGGGATAGTGAGTGGTAGTTAGGAGGGAGGTGGGGGGTACTGAGGTTGGTGACTACCTGACCGATAGCTGCTGCTGACCGATAGCTGCTACCTTGACGTGGTGGTCGGGCTTGCATATCATAATGACACAACGAGCTATGCCGGTGGAACGCTTGTTCCTTCAAAGTCCTACCATACCAGAAAGTTCTGTTGGATAGACGAAAAGCAGTTACCGTTGTGGTGTAAACTGCTACACTATGATGGGGGTCTGAGGGCGAAGTCGTACTGCTGCTAGCTGGATGGGGTGTGACAGCAGTAAGGTGTTTCCCTTGGACGACCAGCAGTGCCATGCTGATGCTGCGTTTTCAGTGGAAGGGGGGGGTTAGAAAAGGTCGGCTTCAAAAATAACACACTCCACCACGCCCCACGGTCTGCCGAGCCGGCGGTGTTGGTTCACTTGTCGTTTTCTCTCGACCATCCGGCCCCAAAAATACAAGAGTTCAAAATAATCATACTCAAAAGGCTTGGTGTGACAGGCCTCAAGCAGATGTCCAATGGGCTCTGCGGTCATACAAATCTCTTTCAGGTACCTTAAGAAGAAATAGCCTTCCACGGTGTGGGCAGCCGGGAAGTGTCAACCGCCCTCACAACTCTGTCAGCACCCAAGTTTCTTCTGACTGCTATCCTCCTCCTCCATCATTACCTTCTAATCTTCCTTCACGTCTCTCAATTAACGATGTTATATCATCTTCAATTTCTCCTAGCTGTGTAGCCTTCGACAACAATCTGAGTCCACAGAACAGCATCACTGGTCTCCTTAAACCACATTCCAAATTACATATTGGAGCCTCCAATGTCCGCACCCTCCGTCAAATTGGCCAACAGGCTTCGTTGGCAAAGACTCTAGCAACTCGGGCCATGGATGTGTGCTGTGTTTGTGAGACACGCATACAGGACCCAAGTGTGGTTATTCACCTGACCTCTCCTGACCAATCTGGTGAATCTGCAAAATTCACCCTTCGAGTTTCTGGAGATTCGATAGCTAGCTCTCGTGGTCTTGCAGGTGTAGGTATAGCATTAAGCACCAGGGCAGAAAACTCACTACTAGACTGGATCCCAGTTGATAGTCGCCTCTGCGCTATGAGGCTGAACGGCACAGTGAGAACTAAAAGGAATAGTGAGACTCGCCGTTGTCTCTTTGTAATCTCTGCTTACGCACCCACTGACTGCAGCTCGGATGAAGTGAAGGACGAGTTCTACCATAAACTGTCTAACCTCCTCTCGAAAGCCAAACGTTCGGACGTAGTGGTTGTTGCAGGTGACCTCAACGCACAGGTGGGTAGACTGAGTGAGGCAGAAAGGCACTTAGGTGGCACTTTCGGAATCCCAGCTGAACGTACAGATAACGGTGATCGCCTATTACAACTATGCTCAGATAACCGCCTATTTTTAGCCAGCACAAATTTCAGACATAAAGAAAGGCACTGTCTGACCTGGCGTCCACCGAGCTCGACTCAGCGATGGACACAGATAGACCACATTGCTATTAGTCATCGCTGGAGAGGATCGGTGGAAGACTGCCGCTCCTTCTGGAGTACGTGTTTGGACAGCGATCATGCGTTGGTCCGAGCACGTATATGCCTGCGTCTCAATGGACGTAGAAAAAATTTGGCAACAAAACCACTACGAGTTCTGCTGGACAACGAAAACACCAAAGCCGTGTTCAGTGAGAAGTTGGCTAGGCAGTTATCGGAACAAAAGACTGTCACTCATCCAGAAGAAGCTTGGTGCCATCTTCAGTCTACTGTAAAAGCAGCACTGGAGACTGTAGCCGACTCCAAGATAATGGCTAAAAAGAGCCAGTGGATATCAGCAGCTTCTTCCAAACTAATGGATGCACGTGAATGCATCCCTGCAGGCTCTGAGTACAATGAAGAGCGAGCGCAACTTAAAAATAAACTGACGAAAAGTCTGCGCAACGATCGTGAACAGTGGTGGGCAGCAAAGGCTAAAGAGATGGAAAAGGCAGCGGCGATCGGTAACAGTAGACAGTTATTTAGACTTATTAAGGAGACTGGGGGGAAATGGTCAACAACAGTTAGTGAGGTTATAGCGGAGAAGGACGGATCGGCGATTCACTCGCAGGGAAGGCGACTGGGACGATGGGCAGAACACTTTGAGGAACAGTTTAACTGGCCTCCAGCCACCATTGCGCTGCCCGCTATCCAGTCGGACCCTGAATGGGACATAGAGACAGGTCCCCCAACACTAGAAGAAGTTGAGAAAGCGGTAGGTAGCCTGAAACGGGGAAGGGCAGCAGGACCAGACGGACTACCTGCTGAGGTATACAAGAATGGTGGTAGAGTTCTCTTAGTCAGGCTAACGGAAGTGTTAGCCAGTATATGGGAATCAAATACGATCCCCTCCGACTGGTCTAAGTCACTCATCATCCCAGTCTTCAAGAAAGGCGAGAAGTCCTCTTGTGATAACCACAGAGGAATCAGCCTGACAAACATAGTGTCTAAGATCCTAAGTTCTATAATTCTCCGACGCCTGAGTGGAGCTCGGGAACAGCAAGCCCGAGAAAACCAGGCAGGCTTTAGACCTGGCCGTGGATGTATCGACCAAATATTCACACTGCGCCAGGTCCTGGAACATAGGCATGCTTACAGACGCCCGACAATAGCTGTATTTCTCGACCTGAAGGCGGCATTTGACTCCGTTGATCGAGAAGTCTTATGGCAGTGTCTGTCACTGAAAGGCGTGCCTAGTAAGTACATCACCTTATTGAAAGCTCTCTACTCGAACACTTGTGGGCATGTTAGAGCCTATGGTGAGTTGTCCAGGGAGCTATACTCATCAAGTGGTGTCCGTCAAGGATGCCCACTATCCCCATTCTTATTTAATTTTATCATAGATATTCTTATGGAGGTTTCCCTCTCGTCACCTAATTACAAAGACGTTGACCGAATCACAGGTGAATTTTCCTTAGATCTAGAATATGCAGATGACATAGTCCTGTTAGGTGAAGACGCTGACAAGATGCAGAGTCTTCTGAACACTTTGAGTGGGAATTTGAGAATGTTTGGGATGCGATTTTCACCACCCAAATGCAAATTTTTGCTCCAGGACTGGTCTTCAGCGGTACCGCGGTTAACAATAGAGAGTGAAGTGGTTGAGTGTGTTGACCACTTCACTTACCTGGGAAGTAGGATCAACCCGGTGGGTTAGTTGCCGATGAGATTTCTGCACGGATACAAAAGGCTCGATTGGCTTTTGCCAATTTGCGCCACCTATGGCGCCGCCGTGATATTCGTTTGTCTATTAAGGGTCGCGTGTACTGCACAGCAGTCCGCTCTGTTCTACTGTATGGCTGTGAAACATGGCCATTGAAAGTGGAGGACACAAAAAGGCTTCAGGTGTTTGACCACCGTTGCCTTCGTAGTATAGGACGTATTCCGTGGTGTCACCATGTGAGTAATGCAGAAGTTAGGTGTAGAGTTTTAGGGAGAAGAGGTAAGTCAGTCGACGAGGTTGTGAACCTTCATCGACTGAGATGGTTGGGACACGTACTACGTATGCCTAGTCACCGATTGCCTCGTCACACAATGTTGGCTGAGGTGGGTTCAGGCTGGAAAAAGGCCCGAGGTGGCCAGACTAAAACATGGCACCAATGTATGAAGTCTCTGACTGTTGGTTTAAGCCATGTAGGACGATGCAGACTAGGTGGTTGGGGTCCACGGGACAAGAGGAACCAGTGGTTGGAGACCCTAGGTGATATGGCTCAGAACCGAAGTCAGTGGCGCAGATGTATACACACATTATCCTCATCTTAACAACGCTATACCGAATCTCACTATTTTGTCACTCCTCTTTCCTTTCTTCTCGTACTTTATATTTCTTTTGACTGCATTCACTTATCTTCATCCTTCACCTCACTACCTTTTTACTTGATGTGCTGATATGAGGTGTGGCAACTCGGACCGTTACGCAGTAATGCCTGGTCCTATGTTGATAATGATTATGATGACTTTCTCTGAGAGGCCAGCAGTCTTAATTGCATCCTTCAGCTTCTGATTGAAGGACCTGATGCGTCTCCCTTCCGTCTCGAAGGGGATGGACGGGGTGTTGACGCCGCCGGCAATGACTACGGAATCGTAATTTGTAAAGGGAGTCTTTAAGATAGCCTTGATGACCATTTCCTTGTGTGTAGGGGAGCTGGAGGGGGACCGATATATGACTTCGAGCAGACATTTGGTACGGTGGAGAGTGAAGTAGCACCATAGAGTCTCTGGGAGCTGGGTTAAGGCCGTATCGCTAACCATCCTTGCCTTTAAACAGGAGTTTACGTAGATAGCCACTCCCCCTCCTGCTCTATGTTCCCTGTCCCTGCGGAACAGTTCCATACCAGTAACATGCATCTCTTCGTCGGAGATGTCTGGCGAGAGCCAGGATTCAGTGATGAATATGATGTCGGAGTGCTGATGTTCACGCAGCGTCCTCATTTCAGCTGCCTTCCCTCTTAGCCCCCTAACGTTGCTGTACATACATATTAGAGTTTGCCTGGTGAGAGGAGAGGTCTGGTTGTGTATTTTCGCGGGATGAGCGCTTACGTGGTTGAGTCTAGCATCGCCAATCCTGATAGGATTGGCATTGTTCCGTTTGTTGTGTTTTGTTTTCAACTTGGGTGGGGGCTGTGGAGTGGTGGCTTCTTTACTTGACGTATCTAACTCACTGGTCAGCGCCTGTGTGATGACCACTGATTCCAGAAGTCTTGGTGGTTGGCGTCTCTCCTCTTGCCCTGTGGGTCTAGGCTTACTTTCACACGTATGCATTGAGCCACCCATGCGATCGTTCGCATTATACCATGTTTGTAGAACGTCTGTGAGGGAGGCATATGGGTCGAACTGGACGGCGAGTAGTCTGGGATTGGGTATGGTCTTCAAATGCTATGGCCTTGGCAGTCAACTGACGCTGTTGGCCGGTACACTGTCGAGACCAACTTTGGTTGAGAGCCATTGCCATTGTTGGACGTCGTGAAAGTGCCGATCTTTGACCGAGCGGTTGCTTGGTAATTCTGGAATCCCATGTACAACTATAGTGTTGTTTCTGTTGGGATTTCCAACCGCTGACTTTCCCTCCGCCCCTCTTATCGACCATAGCTTGTCAGGCCTGGCCCGAATTTCACAGGCATTAACAACGTCCGGTTGTCGCGAGAGAGGGGAGTGTCTTCAGCCTCTTTGGCAGTATTTAGAGACACGCGTAAAGGGGGTGGCTTATCTCGGGTTGCATGGCTTCCTCGAGAAAGGTGACACAGAGTTGCAGGGAGGGGAGGAAGTCCCAGCATCTGACAGTAGTCGGTCCACATTCGGCTGTCAAACCGTTCCCTCTCGACCAACAATGAGTCTGTCGATACATCGACGTTGAACAAAATGATCGAGTTGGTCCTCGTGTGACCTGGGTTCGTTGTGGGTGGCACGCCCGACTTCCCAATGGCTATGTTGTGCATTTCCACTGGTTGTTTCTCAGTCACGGTGTGTGGGGTGTTTGGAATGGGTTTCGTGGAGGCTTTAGCGGTGGATGTCTTTGGTCATGCGCTCGACGTCCCCTGGGGCCGGGTAGGAGGTATGGAGACTTGACCTAATATGGTCCCCAATCGAGGTGGCGTGCCGGCAGCTGGAGCTCCAGGTCTGTTTCCAGGTCTCTCTATGTTATCCTTTGGTGTTAACCCTACTTTATTCGAGGATGCTGTTAGCTTTTGCGTGGCGGAGAGCATCTCCTTCAGGCTTTCTGTGCGGAGTGCGAGCATTTTCCTGCACTCTGGACAGATGTACCAGAACCACTCGCGTGGTTGTCTCTTCATCAGCTTATAGTATTGTCGGGGGACTTTGTTGTTGCAGTGGCAATGCGCCCATCGTTGACATAGGTTGCATGCAAATGCCTCATCGACTACCGAAACAACTTTGGTGCAAACACTGCAGCCATCGGGTGTCGTAACACAGCCTTCCTTGCATGAACAAGGTGCTATGGATTGTGGCGAACTGCTTGTGGCTGCCTTGTTCTGAAGCCTTCTACGTCGTCTTCTATTTCCAGGCATGGTATGATCCTTGCTCAAGATAGGACTAGTTTGCGACGGGCTAGTACTGCTCTGTGTCACCTGTCTGATGGTGACTGGAACTCTAGAAACATGGGTTGGCCACTTCTTTAGGAGTTCGGTGTTCTGCCCTACCTGTTTGTCTTCTAGTACAGACTAGTGTGTTGTCTCGGGTGTTATTGGCCGTTTTTGTGCACGACCGCGTTGTCCGTGTCAAAGCTTCGTGTCTAGCGTTTTGGGCAAACATGTCACTTTGATATAAACTTCCTGGGAAAACAAATATTTGACAACAATAATAGGGTTGAGGCCTGAACGCAGTCCATCTTTCAACTGCAGTGAGCAGATTAGCATTGCAGGAGTACCCTCTTCAGAATCCTTGTTTTCGGGGTGCAAAGAAGTTCATCTTTGTGAGGTGATCCCTCAGTTCATCGTAGATTAGCGGTTTCATTACCTCGGGAGGCATGGTTAGAAGTGTAACCAGTCTGTACTTCTTTGGATTGCTTCGCTGACCTTCTCTGAAGGTTGGCGTCATGTGCCTCAACTTCTAAGAGTCAGGGACGTCCCTCTGAGTTACAGAGTTCTTAAACAACTTATTTAGAGTCTCAACCAAGGCTGCCACTTCCTACCGGAGTACCACCACACGGATTTACATCTGGTTTTGGAAAGGTATCCTTTGTAAGCAGTAGTATTTTGAGCTGCACTGGCTCAACGCTTAGGTCGACGACCGAGAGCCCCACTTCGTTAGTGGGATATCCGTAAACTCCTGAGTAGGAAGGATGACATTAGCATTTGCAGGTTGGCAAGAAGCTCAGCTGCTTCAGTGTCGTTGGCACCTAGTAGTTGAAAGACTCCCGCTTTGGTCTATCAGAACGAGGCGGCGTAGCGGAATAGACTGCCAGGTTTACAAATATTCACGTTCGTAAGCATGGCTTGATGCCTCAGCCGATCGCCTACATTGCCTCGCACATGTTTTTCCCGTCTGTTTGAATTGTCTGTAAGGATATTCACTGCCAATCCTTTTGTATTCGGCCCATTGGTGTCTTCTTAACCTAAGTAGTTTGCGAATGTGTTTCCTTATTACCTTGGGCAACTTGAACCGTTTCGAACTTGCAGGTAGAACAGACTGGCTGACTGCATACATGATCTTGTCAAGTATGAATCTCCAATGGGTGTCCATACCCTGCCACCTACGGTCAACTTTCCGATTTGCCGGTTCCAGCGCGACTCGAAGAGCCGGAGTGTTAGGTCGTCCGAAAGGTCTGGCTAGATTGGCTTCGCTGACAAACTGGAACTTGTCAACAACGTGGTCGATCCCGCCCAAACGAGGAAGGATTGTTAAGTTGTCAACCAGGCATTCGTCATTTGTGAAGGCGCGGTGTAAGCGAGATGAGGTTTGAGTCTCCCCAGATCGTCCTTACATTTACCGTAAGCCCCAGTTCCCCAATCAGATGGCTGTATCAGGCTTTGATGGGTTCGTTACTCCCGCTAAATGTGTGATCTGTAAAACTGATCTTCGGCAGGTTAAAGCAGTCCGAAATTACTGTTTTTGACTCTGGCATCTGGTCGTCATACTGTAGGTCAACAGATGGCTTCCTATAAACGACTCACACTGAGCTCTTTATAGTGTTGGGCAACTTAATAATGTAACAGATGGACAATTTGGTAAGCTGAGAGAGAAGAGCTGACGCGAAGTGATACCCCTCCACAGGCCCTCCCGTCGTTGCGAAACAGCATGACATTGGTGATTCCCAGCCCTTGATTTGATATGGTAGTGGAAACCCACGTCTCAGTAACTCTAGTGGGGTGAGCATAAGTGACATTACTTATTTCGCACAGTTCTACCAGTTTATTCTGTGAACCTCTTGCGTTTGTATAGATGCTGTTTATGCTATCTACCTGGAATACACTTCCTGAACCCTCTTTATCCTCCAGTTGGCTGGCATGTGGGCTGGGAACAAGCCTAAGTGCTGCCAACCAGTGAGGTGTTCCCTTCCCCCGCCTTTTGCATCTAGGAGGTCTTCCAGCTGCACAACTAGCCCCAATTTTTTGTATTTTCTTTGCAGCCTCTCATACTGCGACCCATCAGGCCGCGTGCGGACTCTAGACAGCGGGTGATTTCCGCTCTCCCAGAATCCCTCTAGTGTGGATGCTCAACTAGAGAGAGGCGGGAAGGACCGCCTTGATCAGCCTTGGTCTAGGGTCATCGTCTTTTATGGGCATTGTAAAACGTTTTGAGTTATTGCTCCTATGAGGTTCACAGTATTCTTCAGTTGGTTTAAGCCGCGTTAATCGTAGTGAATATCTTTGGAACCTGGGTTTTCTGTTATGCCTTGCATTATTGGGTTTCTTTCTCTAAGGTAGGCGTCACAGTTGTAGCCTGAGTGTTTTCTTGCGGCCATTTTCCCACAGTATGGATATCTTGTAGTATAATTGCTCCTCCTCTGGCTCTTAGCATGTGAGATACTAAAAGCACACCCTCAACATCATCTGGGTTGAATAATGCGGGCCTGAAGAGTAAGGGCTTGTGCTTGGCTATTGAATCAGGATGGCGCGAGAGCTTGGCTGCAACAACTGGCTGAATGCGGCCTGGCTTGAGTGTTCCGCACGTATTCTCTAACAGAACCCTATCATTCTCTTATAGAAGGATGTATAGGAGATTAGACCTATCTTTCAGGTTCACGACGGCCAAAGAATCACTCAGGATGGAGGTCTTTTTGGTCAACCATTGACGCTTGTGCTATTTTTGTTGAGCTTCCGGCCTTTCTTTGACTTTGACCTCTTTCGTGGGCAAAACATCTGTTGTTTGACTAGCTTGTGAGCGACTTACATGGTCTGCCATCTATTCCGCTTCCTTGCAGCCTCAGGTTTAGCCTTCTGAATTTCTAGATTACCCTGCCTTACCTCACTTCCTCGCGCTTCCTGCCTCCTCTAATCCGACGGGTTTGACTGCAGTGAAATGCGACAGTTCTTGTTTCGTACAATAGTTGTCAATTCTCCATCTTCAGCAGCTCTGCTCGGTATGACCAATTTGTTTTGCACCTCATCTGTTGGCGACAAGATCCTAGTGAAGGGCAGTAAGACAGTTGATGTTATTGCAGTGGTGGGGTGTGTCATGTCTTCCAACGAACCACTTCCTTGCACTTGTCGGGTGACTTCAGAAGTTTATCCGCTGGTCGACTTTCGAACTCCAAGACTTTCGTACTTAGGCACTGCTTATGAATTTTCCAGGTTCCTCTTTCTTCGGTTTGTCGTCAGCATGCTTTTCATTTCCGCTAACATGTTGATGATGTCCTCAGGCACATCGTCGAGTGTAGCGTCTCCGTGGCGTCCTGACTTGGGGTTCCGTTACTCTAACGACCTCACATTTTCCGAACATGTTGCGACGCAAACTAGTAAGTCCACAATACTACTAGGCTGTACACTTCGTACCTTTCGTAGCCAGGAAACCACATTATCAGTGTAAAAGTCCTGCTTGCAACCTACGTTAGAATCCTGCTCCCTTGTTTTAGGGAATACCCGTATAGACAAAGAAACTTAGGGTTGGGAGTGTGCAGGGGTACTCAACTTCCAGGTCACATGGTAACGAATGTGGCCGGGATTATGCATCTTGGTGTTCGTCCCCTAATCTGCAACTACTTTGGATGAGACGTCTTAAGACCAACCTTGTATTTTTCTTCAAGATTTTACACAAAATATCCTTTCCAGCCAATAAGGAAGTCCGTTGCACACTAGAATATTGCTACAGTCTTCGCAACCAAGCCTACAGTGTTAAAACGGAAGCCTTTAGAACATACCTCCGAGGCAACTTCTCCCCTACTAAATACTCGAAAATACGGAACTATCCTCCTGCTGACATCATAGCTTCCAGCTCAACTACCGAGTTTGGTAGTATGTTAGAAAGGCTCCTATCCTCCGGCAGACTCCCCAATATACAGAGTGAACCACAACTATGTCCCATGACGGTCAGTATAATAGGCCCCTTAAACGTGTGAGGCGACACACCCTGACCGGTAAATCCACGCACTTCCCATCACATCCCATGGTCAAGTTTACAACAGTTAGGACTACTTCGTTAGTTAAGTTGTCCAACCATACCTCCTACTTATTATCGCCACTAACGGAGAGATCTGCAGATTCGGCCCCTCAAGAAAAGAGCATTTCCACAACGCAGTGAATGGCATATTTTTAATGAGAGTGTACACATGAAACCTAGGACTATACATTTAATAGTAGGCATGACACCATGTACATAGGTTAAAATTTAAATATAATTTAATTCCTCTGCCTTGGTGCCCCGCTCCCTGTTTTCTATATTCTTATTATAAATAGAGTCTTGGCAACCTGTGGTTAGATCGGAATTACGATACTTTATCAGTACCATTCCTAAATATCACTGCATCCGTCTTCAACTAACCCCTGTGCAATCGTGCTACTGGACGGTCAATAACAAGCTCTCATTCAATCCAGAGGAGTGCATGGCGACAAACGTAAGACACGACGCATCTCATGGACATAGCTACAATGGCATGGAACCTGAAGCATCACTGATACAGAAGGATTTGGGCATTCCAATCCCTCAAGACTTAAAATCCTATGCCAACTGAGGCAAAAACCCACTTCTCGGGAACTTGGCGCCGGTAAAACTTAGGCGAGTTTTCGGACGCTTTGATCTCAGATGCTTTCACAAATTTTCAAAAGCTTTATACGGCCTCATCTAGGGTTCAGGAACACGGCCTTCACCTCTTATCTCCAGAAGGAGAAATGAAGCCTAGATTGCATCCAGAGGCACTCAACAAAGTCTGTTCGAGAATTTGGGCCTGAAACATACGAATAAGAGACCTGTTTGGGCGCATTTTTATTCCGAATGTAACAGCATTCCTACGGTCATGAACGAGATGTTGGCTGGTATGTAATGCTGGCAGTTCAATCGATGACAAATCCTTTCCAACTAGGCTTATCTTGTTGATGAAACAATTGTGTTTGTTGCCATCAAGGGCCCGAAAGTTTCACGTAACAACAAAATTTGTTTTGACCAATTGATTATTATTAGATCAAGGATGGTGCATTTGATATATTCTGTTCCGGCGAATGTTAACATTTGTCCGACTATGTACCGTAACCGACAGTTTTTTTACAGTTGAATATCTTTTTGTCACACCATGGTTTCCGAGTGCCATGGCGCTGTCGAATAGCATGTTGCTCCATATAATGTCACTGTTTGGTCACAATGTTACCCTGCATTGCGTGTATATAAGAATTACCCTATACTTTATTTGGTTGACTGTGTGCACCCTTATATGTCGATGTGACTTTGTCTAACTTTCAAGATTCGAACACGTGTGCTGCGTTGGAAAGAACGCACGAACAGTATGCCAGGGAGAAGTGGGGCCCATTTTGAAGGAAAGTGGCATAGATTTGGTCAGGGTTTCTGTCTAAGGTCAACGCCCTTCGTTCGATGTTCCAGATAAGCACTCGTGTATTTGGCTGTCGATAGTGGCATTTCAGCAAGACACCCATAACAATGAAGTCGATGACACGATGGTTTGTGAACGGTGAACAGGAAAAATACCTGCTACCTGAGCATCACTGCCGGCCATCTCACTGAAACCGTACAGTATTAGAATTGCAAAATTAAGCAGCGTAGCGATAGTGGCTTTCCGAACCCCATGTAAGTAGTAATAATCCATGGTTGTTACCAGCTTCTGTCATCTCCCTAGGTCCTAGCGCAAGGGATTCTCATTTCCTTCAACCGTTTGTAGGTAGATTCGCAGCTGTTTCCCCGGCACCCTGATCACCAATGCTATTTTAATCATCTCAGTTAGCTCCAGATCCGGTTGTGTTCCAATTCGTGCTGCTTCTAACATCTTGGAACTGATGGCGAGGGTGATACCATTGTGCGTTTTAAGCAAGCTGCTGGTTACAGCTCACCAACCTCGATCGGTTGCTCAGTCTGCCTTCTTCACAGCCTCCTGAAAGGCTACAGCTACGGGTGAACTCCAGTTTCCGTGATAGCAGTCGGGAAGACAATTCAGCACTATTCCGTGGATATCGAAGCTTGGTGACAGTGTCACTCTCGTTCATTGGGTGAAGGATAGCAAAGTAATCTATCAAGAATTCCTAGCGTTTGTTAAATTTGTACGGGCTTAGATGGCTTGGTTATCCCTCTATTGAGCTTCCGATTACATGTCGATGGATGGTTCAAGTTCCCGGGCAAAAATAAGACATCGAGCCCACGTAAAATCTTCGGTCCTACCGTATTTGTGGTTTGTGTTATTGGCGTTCGAAAGGTTGGAGCTTTCTGAAGTTGGGATACGTCTGTGGCCTAGTCTTCGAGAACATCTAACATCCATAACATATGACGGTACGCAGTTAGTCTGGAAATGCTACCCCCACTAAGAACCTTGCGGTCGTAGTCTTAGCAGAATGTCGCATTGATTCGCCCAGGGATTCGAATTCTTTACACTGCGCTTGATGAGCAGTGGGAGAAAAATGAGGCTAAGGGTCGATCAAACGTTCTTTCTAGGAACACTGTTGTTGTTGCCCAGCGTAGTGTTTGCAACGGAGGGTTCTTGATCTGGGAATGGGGAGAAGACTCATGCCATGGCAACACCGAAAAGATCAACACTGACCACGCCATTCCATTTCCACAGCTAATCGATTTCACTGAGCAAACCCAAGGCATCTGGATCGATGAAGCTAATGCTACCCATCTCAGACACTTTCAGTGACATTTGGGTGGCACGCGGTGTGTTATGTGGAAGATAAAAGGAACGGGACAGGTGCTCTGCAATGTCCGGTCCCCAAGTGGACAAAGCTCCTCCCCATCCCCGTTCTTTGATGGTGGACAGTCTCGCGAAGAAACAACCGGTTTTCGCTCGTTTTCCTTTCTTTGGGGGAGCTTACTTTGCGATCTGAACATGCAGCAGCCACATCCTCTAGTGAAAATAGGTGGGGATTGAGATTGTCCTCCATGAGGATACATGTGATTTATGTAGTAACTTACTCATACCTGCAAAAATGCTGTATGCCTGTATAGTCAGGAACAAGTGTTATTATTATCTCACTGGATGTGAACTGCGGGTGGCGGGCCATGTCATCTGGCCTCAGAAACTTCCGATTTAACAGCTGCAAGAAAGACAGGAAGGGACAACCAATTGATTCAACTGTGTCTTGAGCCTTCATTTCACGCGTGAAAGAGCTCGAGGGAATGCACCTTCAAGGTTCACAGGCCACTTCAGGACTTTCCACCCTTCACCACCTCGATAGGAGTTTGCAGAGTCCATTAGTTTCAGAACGAATCAGGTTATCGCTTTCTGAATCCCAAGTAGGCTTCTCTATCCTCAACTATGAGCCACATTGGCTCAAAGTATTTAGCATCTAGGATATCTGGTCGATATCTTATAGTCTATCCAACATCGAGTGGGCATGACGTTGGCAACAAGGGCTGTCTCATTCCATCTAGCCACTCATGTCCTTAAGTCTGCATGGAATCTGAGGGAAATTCGTTAAGTTCATCAAGATTACATCGTCGATAAGATCAGTTGTGTGGTTTTCAGGTTTGAGATGATGCTTAGTAAGCTGGCAGACATAAACATTCTTCGTATGATCGATGTTCATGGAATTATAGAAATCAATCATTTCTTCAACGCACGTTGAAATCACTTGTGAATACTTACCATTGCCAAGATACTGTCCTTGGTGAGCATAATTCAGTTTTGTCAGGCGTCTGCTTGGATTACGTAGGCTTTGATTTCTCAGATCAACGGATATCGTAGGACTGACGAATGTCATGTTTACATTTGCAATGAACTTCTAAGTGAGAACTCCACAGGTTCAGTTCGCTGATGGACTCAAGGACAGTGGATACGAAGGACAGGCTCAAGCGTATCGTTTCATCAGATAGACTCTCCGTATGAACAAATCAAACGGCATTCATGGGTCTCCGTTTAGGATGATTGACGGTGAGCTGAGTCTTCTCACTGCCACGTGAATTCCTCAGCCCTCTGGTCGCCAGCTTTCCTCCGACTACCGTGAGAGAGCTGACCATATGTAGAAGATCGTCATCAGCTTTGTGACCTCCATAGGCTATAGAAAGGCCTGTAACAAGATTTGCTGAAGACGATATGGTGTAAATAAATGAAACACGTACACGTCTCGGGGTGCCAGCTATCACAGTATGGGAGTATTCACTGAAATCCCGAAAGACCATTATCATATGTACACTCCTTCGATCGAACACTATTAAAGAAAAGTGGCCTGCATACAAAATTTCAAGCTGACTTTACGAGCCAGGTGTAAACGTGACATGACCACTCACATCTAGACAGAGAGCTCTCAGGTCACAATTAGGGGCCTAAGTTGAGACCAACCTTCAACGGGAAAAAACAGAAGCGACTTCAGGTAAAAAAGTACAAACGCTTTCATAAGAAGGAGAGTTTTAGTGTTGGACGTCCTGTAAGGAAAATGTAATTTCTTTTATTCGATGCCTTTGAGAAGAGACTGCACACCCACTCCAGTTAGAGTGGCTGTACTTTGGGAGTTCACCATTCTTTTTTAATTAACGGACAGCTTTCATAGAACGCCTATGGACAAGTAATATTTCTTCCTCAAGAACACTTAGGATCATAGCGTACACAGAGAATACTTTCACAATACTACAGATTTACAGTGTAAAGTGAAACGTGGTAGCTGCTTTTGTGAGGCCAAGTTTGAGGAATGGGGATGGTTCAAATACCCTCCACTTCTTAAATAATCACACGTCCCACTACAAATTGAACCAATTTCCAATTGCGTGGCTGGGTTTCATGTGCTGAACTTTGAGGAGTCAGTTGAAAAACACAAATGCAACCGACTGTTTTTCATCGAACCCGCTTTACTGTTTTCGGAAACTGAGTTTTAAAGATACAGTTATGTCACCTCGCATGGCCTACTACGGACGTGCTCAGGGAGTCACCAACCTCACTAGCCCACCCACACCTCCCTCCTACTCACCACTCACTATCTCGCTCCTTCATACACCCACATCACCTACTAATTCTTTTCCAGGGGAAAGGCCTGCGCTATCTATTTTTGTCACTCAGGCAACCCCCACCTACTTTTCTCTCGTATTTTTGTTTCTCTTTTTCACCCCCTCCTTTTCTTCTTTCTTTCTTTTCCTCTTTCTCTTCCTTTCTCATCCTTTTTCCCCTTCATTATTTTCGTTCCTCGCCACCAGCCCAATATTCTCCTCCAGGAACCTAAACAGACAGCAGTCACGACAGTCCCCTAACCTTTCCAGCAACTCGTAGCTCCCCAATCACTCTACAAATCACAACTTACTAACCCACAAAACATCCACCTCACCGAGGCTGGAAGCAGGGAACAGAAGGGAGTTCTTCGTCCAGTGGAGGAGTGAACCAAACATCTCGAACCAAGCCCTAAGAACTAGACACGAGAGATCAAAACTATCAGTTTTCTATGCTCGCACCATCAACATTGGATATTGGTTTCAAGGTCACTGAGGGTGCAAGTACGAACTATCCTAGTGTTGTCGTGAATTTTTTTCACACCAGTGGTGAAGTATGCGTGAAATAGATTCAGATGGTGAGGAAAACAGCATCAAATGCCTCTGGTTTGTTTGAAATTATAAATTTCATTGAATATAATCTAGGTCCAGTCTTCTTGATGAAGTTACTAATAAAGCAACTACTGGTCTACCCTCCTCAAAAACCCTAGTTGTGTTCGGTGACGATAAGTGCGGAAAATCAACCTTGATCTCACGACTTCGGGGTTCTGAAGACATTCAAGAGGGATTTGGAATTGAATATTTTCTTATCGAAGTTAAAGATGAGGCACGAGATGCTACCACGAATTTAAGTGTTTGCATTTTGGACGGTAATCCTATTCAGAGTTACCTTCTCCAATATGTTATTACCGAGGATTCATTCTGCGACCAAACTGCCATTATTGTTGTTAGCATCAGTGAACCATGGAAGGTTATAGAAAGCTTAGAAATGTGGGCAGATGTACTCAAAAATCATATAAATAAACTGAAACTTCCAAAAGATAAGTTAAAGATGTACAAGTCAAAAGGTGAGTTAAATCAGCACTTGATTCGGTTATTTGGTGTGTACTTTGCTATTGAGTGGCTTCTGAATGTTGTAAAGGGTTTGTAAAGATTTGAGACGACTGTCAAGTAGCGTTAATTGTTATTGAAAGATTATTTATTATGTGTGATATAATCGCACTTTAGTTACATCTGAAAGGAGGGCTGAGGCGAGAGGTTTTAAGGTAATCAGGCTAGTTTCCACTCACCTATGTAAATAATCATATCTAGTAGTCTAAGCTGTTTAAACAGTGCGACTATCATACATTTATGCCTAGTAATATATGAAAAATAGATTTATTTGCTGTTCCTCAGTCCTACAACAAGTGTCAGAGTTTCTTGCACAATTCTTCAGTTCACTAAGATATGCTTCATACGGATTTGGTGAAGCAAACGGCTACAAATTACTAATTTTCAGCCCAATTTAAGAAGACAGTTTCAGTAGACCAAAATATTATCTCATTGAGACTATTATAAGTGAACTAGGAGTTTGATGCAAATGACTTCCGATATCCACTGTTCTGACCGGAAGTGAGTGGGCAAGATGCTTCTCTAAAACTTTACGCTTTCCGTAAAGAGAAATTAGATATAATCTGGGAAGAAAATGGACCGCTGCTTCTAACATACGATTACCACATAGGCTTAAGGATCGCAGATCCTGGAATCTTAGACTGGAATAAAACTGACTTCTTGTCTTTACCTGAAGTATACGATAATTTATTGATGATGTTTCCCTGATTTCGAGGACCTAACTTCTTATAATCTTCTTATTTTGATAGAGCATGTTTAGTCATACTCATCTATGAGCTTAAACATCAGAAATTGATAATGCATAGTGAGGTTACTGCGAAACTCATTGTAGTCAGCATGCAGGGCAGCATCAGTTATTTGGTGTGTACATTTGTGTGTGTGTCAAGAAGGCTCTAGTGTCTCCAAATCATTTGGGTCATAAAAAAGGAAGTCCTCTTCATTTGTGAGCTATCTTGGCGAGTACGACTTCACTTCATTGGTAACTAAAGGTCCTAACTGACATTCACTAGTCATCAGGGCTGTTGAGAAGCTACAAACATCGCGTTTGCTCCACATTAAGGTTGGCTCAGCATCAAATGTCCTCGCAACACAAGCTTCTGTCACAAGGCATTGGTACATATTATGTACAGTGATTGAGATGAATAACTTACAGTGTTTACACCGTATTCTGATGCGCATTAGAAAACCACACCGCTTCCCTCGATAAGCAAGTTTTCGGCATGATTGTTTTACGTATAGTAACTGAAGTACGTTATTTTTTTCAAACTACACCACTTAGAAAATTAAAATTACCCTAGAAAACTAGTGAAAGTTCGACGAAGCTCTCATGAAATGTGTAAGCGCCCTTTAGGTTTTATAAAAAAATATCGTACCAGTGGTTTTCGGTGGGGAGGCATAATAGACAGTACTATCAATATACAGACGTATTTTCAATTGCTCACAAGGCATGTCCTTGGACTTTTAGTGATTACTTTGTGAGTTTCAAAGGTAGTTGTTGAATAATTATATCGAAAGAGCCCACATACTTCTGTTCGCCATGGGTTAACTTGGCTTGTTTTTACTGAACACAAGCAGATAGCTTATAAGATCTGAAGGAACCCTAATTCTGATGAACATCATTGAATAAATCCTACCGTCAACAGTATGTCCAGCTCTAATAGCCTTGTCTTTGTGTTTGATAACTTGACAGTGAAACAAAGAAGAACTACAAGCACAAAGTGCTGAAAAGTATTCATTCTTCCTAACCATTTAATTATGATGCAAAACTAGAACTTAGAAGGCTTAAGAAAGACACACTGCCCCAAAAATATGTGAAACAGTCAGGGATATTCAGAAGTAACTCAAGCTCACTATTTGTATTGTTGTTTTCTTTTAATTCTTGATCTTTGTAATTTCTGTTCAGTAGTTGCTCTACATCTTCACTTACTCAAAACCGAACATACTCACTTCTTTGAGGCATGCTCTGACTCACAGAACACCAATTGGCTCCACTAGGTGTTCGATTTTTGTAAAACTGGCCCACTAAACTACACTAGCAGTATATATTTTGTTTAACAGGCTTCCCCGTTGACTACACTCTACTTGCCTCTAAACCACTAGTTATTTCATGTACGGAAAAGATAACACTGGCAACTGCTTGAAAAAGTCAACGGTCTTAGGCTGTAATTTGAACTGCGGCTGACATAAGTTAGTGAAAATATTGGGAATGGCAAAGTATGTGTGTAGAGGTGGTAAAACATAAATGAGGAGGAGCAAAATACTCATGAACTCTAAAAAAATGAATTACTACATTTACACCACTTTGATAGGTCTCCAACCCCTGGCTTCCAAAATCTAAAGGACTCTGACGGCAAAACACATATATTTCTCCACTAACTAGTTCTGCTCTTTAAACTGATCATCCTTAGATTTTACCCAACCCAATTTCATGGTGAGAATCACAGAATACAACACATTTTGGAAAGGATAATAGAAAGCGCAAGTCTTTTGGACGAATTCGGCAAAAGTTTTGATGGGTTATTGATGCATTTTGTATCTGCTAAATACAGAATGTGTTACAGCACCATTATCCCCCAACAACTTGCTTGTGAACAACGTATAACGGCTTGAGAGAGTCGGTGGCATAGCAGTTTTGAGATGAAGTGTCTACTAGGCAACCCAGTCTAGTCCACATTTACACAGTTATCATTACTGCAATTTCGTCCAGAGACTGAATACGGCTACAACTCTCTGATTAGACTACGAACAGTAGAATGTGTTTGAAATGCTATCCTGCAAATAATAGCATTCTCTTCCATTGTAAATCAAATTAAAGAAACAGTGCACAGTTTCACCTCATATATTGATGATAATTTAGCAGAATTCTTTCTACTCAACAGCAATTCTAACTACTAACAGAGGTTTGTTCAGCTTCTTTTTGGATTTTCAACCGGTATGGATGTGAGCGACTCATAAGTAGAAACTATTCAGGATTGTTTTTTCCCATGGAATACCACAGTAGCTCATCATTTACTACCCAACGGGAAACTTAGTGTTATCTACTATTTGTTTCCACAGATGTAAATATTATCACTGAGTTATAGTGTAATGGACACTTAATCGAGAAAGTCTCTTTTCACTCATATCATTTTCTAGTGCTATGCATAAGCACTTTACTGCAGTTAGTGTGCATGTTATCTGGTGAAGAACATCAATATTTGTGAACTAATTTTTATTCGTAGTTATTTGTCAGAAATCTAATATTTTAATGAAAATTTACGTAAGGAATTTCAAAATATTCGACAACGTAAGTGTGAGTTGAAATGAAGAATTGGAGAGTTTGAAGTGATTCGAGTAGGTAGTTGACGTTGAGGAAGGAATGAGATATTAGTAATATAATCCGCTTTTTGGCACATTGACTAATTTCTTATTCCCTTTCATTTCAAATTACATTGTTAAGTGTTGTAATATTTCCATTCCTGTATTATTTTCCTGCAACCTGATTAAAAAATATTGACATTCTTTACCAATAAATGTGTACACCAAGTATAGTTAGACGCTCTTGTACAGCTTCAGAGAGTAACATCGGCGGAAAGAAGTTTGTTCTTTGAAGCTTTTATTCTTTCATTTGTATCGAAATTTACTAGCAGCGCGCGAAAATGATGAGAAATGAGACGTTTCACTCTGGTTCAGCAATAGCTTTATGGGAACTCCATCTTTAGTAAGTAAACTGTATAAGCTCCTTGTCAGATTTGAATGTGGCCTCTCTTAGTCATGTTATGTCATGAAATATTGAATAGAGTTTCTGAGTGAACCTGCAACATCTACCTTTTATAAAAATTCTTACAGTCATTTAGTATCATGGATACTCTGAAAAATAAATAGTTTGTCAGAATTTTTACTTATCACTTTTATTAATAGTTAGTGTTCTAAGAGTAATTTATTTAACAAGCCGATGAAGAAAACCAAACTCCAAACGTTTACCGAACTCTTGTGAAGTCAAATTGCTTAGAGATGCAATCATACATCGGTTAGAACGTTAGACATCGTTCAAGTCATGGTTCGCAATGATAACATACTGAGTGGAGTGTAATGAAAGGGGTAAGTTCGTCTTATAAACTCAGGAATTTATTGATTAAAAAGTTGGAAATAGTGTGGGTTGTTCGTTATGCCTGTTTTGATTCGAGGAATCAACATTGGGCAGTTATTCGAAACTGACGAGAAGCGATTGCATGTTTGAATCTTTTGAATGCACTAAAACAATATGTGTATTGAGTTCGATTGAAATGTAACACTCTAAAGTTAATTTCATCGTTCCCGCATTCTTTGGTGCACAGCTGATAGACAACGCATAGATTTTATCTTAGGTATTCATTACCAGTAGTTATTTTCGGTTAGCATTAATTTCGTTTCTTGATTATGAGAACTTCTTAGCATAACAGAAAAATACTCGCTGTTTGTGTCATGAAG
>CALYCZ020000227.1:0-73672 GCA_944470555.2 Heterobilharzia americana | reverse complement strand
TATGACCTCACCTCCATACACTTGCATTTTTCGTATGAAAAACCTTAAGTAGTAAATCTGTTAAAGAAATGTTAGAAACACAAGGCGCTGGCACATCAAGACAGTTAAACGAACTACGTTTTCGAATTATACCATTGAATTCATAAGACGGAAAAATTGTTTTTAAAAAGTGAAATCTAGATGATCGTCGAAGAAATATAGTTAGGGGAAATTGTATATTATTGACAGAATTAGAAAATTAACGACTATTCAGACCTCAGTTAGGCATGAAACAAGGTACTTACGATTTGTTATTATTTCACGGGCATAGTATTTATTGACCTCTTTTCTTGGTTCAGTAATCTCCTAACTACTGTTGTTTGATTATAGTTACTACCTTGAGATTTACTTTCTTACATCCAATTTTTAAAAGTTACTGAAAGTTATCACTGTAACTAATAATCTGCTTTATCTTTCACTACTACTTCACAATATACTTGACTCTACGGAAAATTAATTAATTTTCCTTCGTACATTTTTAATTATTACGTAGAGTTAACCTGTTGACCAATAATAGACATACTTGGTGTGTCGTAATTATAAGTATCATTGTACACCACTTGAAAGTGCTTAATCCAGGACATGTCTGGCAAAGACTACGTGTTCCATATTGGTGGTTTATAGGAATTTAAATTTCTAAGGTACTGTTTTTTAAAAACTAACATCAAGAGAGGAACCACTTAAGAGTCGGCAGCAACACACAGTTATTTCGTTCTAACATGAAGCTCATAGGCAGATGAAGCCAAAAAATATAAATGGGTCTTCAAAAACCAGTCGACCTTTTTGGTGAACATAATAAAGTGATACAAGCAACTTCAAAACAGTCACGTAGTCCATTTAAAATTGAATTAGTGTGTGCGCCGAATACCCCATGGGAGACGAGAAGTGATGTAGCTGACCAATTAGAATAACAATATGAAAGAGACCTGTTTTGGAGAATACGTGGAGGCAAAAAATATATAGAGGGAAAAAGATATACTGTTAAAACCTTTGCCAAATCATTGAGTTGCGCAAAAGTCAAACTTAGGATGTTTTCTTCAGTGACCTATAAGTGATCTCACTTAAATTCAGTGCCGAAACGAATTGTAAGAAATTGTCTTAGAAATTTAATAAGCATAGCGGCATGAAATTTCATGAAAACAATAATGTAGATTGGTGTAGACAGAAACTTCATGTCACTTTCAGAAAGAGATTGAAAAGACAATTCTGATCTATTATAGGTTATATAAAAGCCAACAGCCAACAGGCGTTCAGTAATAAGAAAAGACCTGACATTGCTGTATAACCAAGAAAAATATCATGAATGACGCCACATCGCGAAGCAAGAAAAAGGGAAAAAAGTGAAATAATGAAAAAGTGATATTAAAAACTGGGAATGTCATACGAAGAGACAAAGACAGTATTGAGACAGGTGAATATAAAGACAAACAAAACAAAAGTGGAACTTTGCATAGAACCACATCGGTTCAACTTGCCACACTTCATTACAATATGCAAAGAACAAGTGAGTAGAAAAAGAGCATAACTAAGGTAGACAAAAGTGTATGGCTCGAGAGAGGTGAAGTAAATGAAGGTTAGTGAAGTTGTTGAAGCTTTAGAAATGTTGAGGAATGAGAGAATATATCTGCTCTTATGTAACCAATTCTCAATCGTATCATCAAGATTCTCGAACCGATTGTTCTACTGTCTGGAGGACCCCAACTAGACAGTCCACATCCCACCCGACTCAGATCAACGGTCAAATACCTCGTGAACTCGTGACACGTCTTGATCTCACCCCTTCTAGCCTTCTTCCAATCTAACCATATTTAAACTTACATAATACATCGAGGCGGGTGGTGCCTCATCACATACAACACACCAATATGGCACTTCATTTTTGCAAAGATTCACTTCATATAGCACGTCTCTTTTATATTCAGTAAATTTAAATGGCAAACACCGACTAAAGCATGATAAACAAACCATCAAATTCCCTAACATCAACAGTTCAACAGTCCATTTACACCGTATATGCAATTTCATGCTGCTGAAGTCAGGAGGCTCCATGTTTTCAAACATCTTTGTTTTAGTAGCACTGCCTATTTTCGAAGCCAGTGGGTTACCAGTGAATATTTTACGTGAGAAGTTTGAGATAAAGAGGTTTTACCTCTTTATTAACTAAAGTGGAGCATAGAATGGCAATCAGCTCTCTACCTCAACTTCATCGACTTTGAGAAGGCCTTTGACAGTGTCGACCGAGAAGTAATTTGGAAACTGCTTCAATACTACGGAGTACCGCAAACCTTTATCCGCCTCATCCAACAACTATATGAAGATGCCACATGCCAAGTAATCCACAATGGGAAGCTCAGCTCAGTGATGCCTTTGAAGTGAAGACAGGAGTGAAACAAGGTTGCCTACTATCTCCCATGATATTCCTTATTGTGGTGGACTGGATCATGCAGCAAACAGTAGGCAGCGAGAAGAGGGGGATACGCTGGACGGCGGAAAAGAACCTAGAAGACTTGGATTTCGCCGATGACCTATGCCTAATGTCACACAAACTTGAAGATCTGCAGGCAAAAACTAACAAGTTGATAGAAGAGGCAGCTAAGACGGGACTTCAGGTGAATATAGAGAAGACAGAGGTGATGAAGATACCCCACCACCACCATCAACAACAACAACAAACTCCAATCACCGTCAACGGGAGAAACTTAAAGGAAGTAACCTCCTTCACCTTTCTAGGCAGCACTGTTTCAACTACAAGTGGCGGGACAGACGAGGATGTCAAAGTGAGAATCGGAAAAGCAAGACAGGTGTTCATTAGCCTGAAACCAGTGTGGAGATCTACTGCACTCAGCATGTGGAACAAGATGCGGATTTTCAACACCAACCCAGTCAAGTCAGTGCTCCTGTATGGTTGAGAGACTTGGCGCTTTACGAAAGGCATTTCCAAGCAACTGTAGACATTCATCAACAACTGCCTATGCTGGCTCGTTACTGAAGATCAGATGGTCAGAAATAATAAGCAACAAGGAAGTGTCGTTGGGCAACGAACCAACCAAGAACCTATGGCTGAACAAATATGCATTGGAAGGAAATGGAGATGGATTGGGCATCCACGGAGAAGGCCGACTGGGGACATCCTGCATCAGGCCGTCGAGTGGAATCGCCATGGGAATCGACGAGTTGGGAGTCCGAGGTGAGGGTGACATGGAGGAGATCGTGCGAGGAGGAAATGAGAGGTTGTGGGTAGTCGTGGCGACAGGTTCGAAAGATTTCAGAGAAGAGAGTGGAATGGAGACGTGCTACTGAAGCCCCATATTCCCTTAGGAACTCAAGGGACAAATAATAATAATAATAGTAATAATAATAATAATAATAATGCATAACCCTTTTGAGGTTTTAATATATTGAGAAGTGAAGAGTCTGTGGAATGGTGTTTTGGGGCAATCAGCTGGTGTAACTACTTTTAGCGAATTCGTCTGCAGACCATGGTTTTGTAGGTTTCTTCTGCTAAAGCTTAAACGGCTGGTCCAGGCATTTCACATGCTTTAATAGGGGATTGTATCTGTAAAAGAGGGTATTTGAAAATGTTCCGGGGTGGTAGAAGGTGGAAATGATCGGAATTCATGAATTCATTGGCTGGCATTAGTCTGACTGTTAAAATCATTATTATAAGTTTCTTAAAAGTGAGGTCCAAACTAGGTTCGAATTTCTCAAATACGCTTCACTCCAATATTTTACTATTTGTGGTTAAGGTGTATATCGACTTGGGCTATTGCATTGACTAGTAAGTTTTATTCGTTTCCACAGCATGTAATATACATCCTGATATGTTAAATCTCTTTGAAGTAATGTTTTAGACCATATATTCTGTTCGTTAGTTCTAGTGACTAGTATGTGCTGTAAATGGACCTCAGCTTATTTCTGATGTTGGACTTATCTGCTGGCTCTCGGATATGAACACTAAATTTTCACACACACATCTATGTAGACCTGAAGAATATCTTAAAGAAGAAATTATGAAGCATACACTACTGAACTGAATAGCTTTTTGACTCACTGTGCACCTTAATTATGAGATTTTTGAGGAAGGATGAAATTTTCACTCTTCTGACTATAGTATTAAAGAAGGCCGAAGGAACAGCTTAAACACAAAATTCAATCACTTTCCCAAAAATATTAAGACCAGGTAAATCGAGAAAATCAGGAATAAAGTAGGCTATATATCAAGTAATTATGGTATCACTTAACTTTTAAATCTAAGGAAAGAAGAATTACTAAGACTTGTTCATTTTGGCATAAGCGCCTTCACTCACAGGGGTGCAGGTAGATCCAGATGGCAAGTCCGAAATAGGACGAAACGCGCTTCTTAGGTTGGTCTGCTACCCACAACCAGGTGGACTATATATAATAACCAATAATTTAAGTTGTGAATTTGATGTCTATTTCTTCTGAAAATATTCAAACTTCCATATCCGGTATTTACACTCCGTATTTTTTTCTTTATATAGCTATCCTGAAGTCAGCTTTCAGTTCTAATAGCTAATGGTTCTTCTGAACCATCAAACATCTGTCATGCAGTTGTTGAAAAAAGTGGAGTTTGGTGGGCTCTGGTCATCTTAGTTTATGTATACGTTTTCATTCCTTGTACAGCTTACTTAAATTCACACATAATTTATTCTGATATTGTCATCATATGTACATCAGGTTGTCTGTTTCATAGCAATCAACTATCCAGCAGTAGTTTCATCTCGCCATTATATATCTGTATGGATGAGAATATTGTCATCATTAGTCGTAGATGATTCAAGTTTGAAAAGGTGTCAGCTCCAGAAGAATTTGTGTTACTTTTAGAAAACAGAGTTAAAAACGAATACTTATTTTCGGTTATCTTCAGATTTTTTGAATTGACTTTATTTCATTTGAAGTGAAATAAGGTATGAGCAGGCGATGAAGTTGAGAAGGTCCACAGTTGCATCTTAGCATTCACATGATATTGTAGTATAAAGAAATAAGGGAGAATGTAATCAATTCAATGAAGGACTTATACAAGGCTGGTTATCAACAGCTAACTTGTTTGGACTTGGATTTCGGAATTCGATATAGGTTTCTCAAACCGAAATTTACACAGTAATTGAAACCAATCGGTCAAACATTTTTTGTTGATAATTTACAGGAGAGACGAATTTTAAGGAAACAAACCTTGTAGGGACTTCAGTGAGTTAGAATGAAATGAAGTAATTATATGAACTCTGAAAACTGCTTAAATTTTGAAGCTCGTCATATTGCATACAGGTGACGTAATCAACAATATCTTAAAAAGTCGAGAGTCTCACCTTGTATTCTTCAACATATGGCAATACCTTAGATGTTTATTCTGTCAAAAAAGATTGGTAAACTTGTCCAATTACCTACCTTCTAGTATTTTTACAAAATACAGTTTAAAGATACGTTTGAGTAAAAATGAATACGTTGTACCGGATACTATTATGAAATTCAAACGACTTCAGTACTGCATTGTTTGGGTATATACTCTGATTACATCTGATAATATTTTTTATTTTAATTTCATTCTATGAATTAACGTAACTAATGACTTTCAGAAGCAAGTTCATTTCCTATTAATTGTAAATATTCATTTTGTCGAAATTCTAGAGATATATAATGTAAATCACTTTAGGATATCATCCATAAGCTTTTGGTTTCTTCCTGGACTCTTAAAAGTTCACCCATTCAATCACTAGCAAAGGAAAAAAGATATCAAATTTGAAGATGCAAGAAGCATGAAGCTCTCCTAGTTGCTAAGGCTAATATTCAGTTGGACAGTGAAATAAACAGTAATTCAGATGAAGCCAAAAAATATAAATGGGTCTTCAAAAACCAGTCGACCTTTTTGGTGAACATAATAAAGTGATACAAGCAACTTCAAAACAGTCACGTAGTCCATTTAAAATTGAATTAGTGTGTGCGCCGAATACCCCATGGGAGACGAGAAGTGATGTAGCTGACCAATTAGAATAACAATATGAAAGAGACCTGTTTTGGAGAATACGTGGAGGCAAAAAATATATAGAGGGAAAAAGATATACTGTTAAAACCTTTGCCAAATCATTGAGTTGCGCAAAAGTCAAACTTAGGATGTTTTCTTCAGTGACCTATAAGTGATCTCACTTAAATTCAGTGCCGAAACGAATTGTAAGAAATTGTCTTAGAAATTTAATAAGCATAGCGGCATGAAATTTCATGAAAACAATAATGTAGATTGGTGTAGACAGAAACTTCATGTCACTTTCAGAAAGAGATTGAAAAGACAATTCTGATCTATTATAGGTTATATAAAAGCCAACAGCCAACAGGCGTTCAGTAATAAGAAAAGACCTGACATTGCTGTATAACCAAGAAAAATATCATGAATGACGCCACATCGCGAAGCAAGAAAAAGGGAAAAAAGTGAAATAATGAAAAAGTGATATTAAAAACTGGGAATGTCATACGAAGAGACAAAGACAGTATTGAGACAGGTGAATATAAAGACAAACAAAACAAAAGTGGAACTTTGCATAGAACCACATCGGTTCAACTTGCCACACTTCATTACAATATGCAAAGAACAAGTGAGTAGAAAAAGAGCATAACTAAGGTAGACAAAAGTGTATGGCTCGAGAGAGGTGAAGTAAATGAAGGTTAGTGAAGTTGTTGAAGCTTTAGAAATGTTGAGGAATGAGAGAATATATCTGCTCTTATGTAACCAATTCTCAATCGTATCATCAAGATTCTCGAACCGATTGTTCTACTGTCTGGAGGACCCCAACTAGACAGTCCACATCCCACCCGACTCAGATCAACGGTCAAATACCTCGTGAACTCGTGACACGTCTTGATCTCACCCCTTCTAGCCTTCTTCCAATCTAACCATATTTAAACTTACATAATACATCGAGGCGGGTGGTGCCTCATCACATACAACACACCAATATGGCACTTCATTTTTGCAAAGATTCACTTCATATAGCACGTCTCTTTTATATTCAGTAAATTTAAATGGCAAACACCGACTAAAGCATGATAAACAAACCATCAAATTCCCTAACATCAACAGTTCAACAGTCCATTTACACCGTATATGCAATTTCATGCTGCTGAAGTCAGGAGGCTCCATGTTTTCAAACATCTTTGTTTTAGTAGCACTGCCTATTTTCGAAGCCAGTGGGTTACCAGTGAATATTTTACGTGAGAAGTTTGAGATAAAGAGGTTTTACCTCTTTATTAACTAAAGTGGAGCATAGAATGGCAATCAGCTCTCTACCTCAACTTCATCGACTTTGAGAAGGCCTTTGACAGTGTCGACCGAGAAGTAATTTGGAAACTGCTTCAATACTACGGAGTACCGCAAACCTTTATCCGCCTCATCCAACAACTATATGAAGATGCCACATGCCAAGTAATCCACAATGGGAAGCTCAGCTCAGTGATGCCTTTGAAGTGAAGACAGGAGTGAAACAAGGTTGCCTACTATCTCCCATGATATTCCTTATTGTGGTGGACTGGATCATGCAGCAAACAGTAGGCAGCGAGAAGAGGGGGATACGCTGGACGGCGGAAAAGAACCTAGAAGACTTGGATTTCGCCGATGACCTATGCCTAATGTCACACAAACTTGAAGATCTGCAGGCAAAAACTAACAAGTTGATAGAAGAGGCAGCTAAGACGGGACTTCAGGTGAATATAGAGAAGACAGAGGTGATGAAGATACCCCACCACCACCATCAACAACAACAACAAACTCCAATCACCGTCAACGGGAGAAACTTAAAGGAAGTAACCTCCTTCACCTTTCTAGGCAGCACTGTTTCAACTACAAGTGGCGGGACAGACGAGGATGTCAAAGTGAGAATCGGAAAAGCAAGACAGGTGTTCATTAGCCTGAAACCAGTGTGGAGATCTACTGCACTCAGCATGTGGAACAAGATGCGGATTTTCAACACCAACCCAGTCAAGTCAGTGCTCCTGTATGGTTGAGAGACTTGGCGCTTTACGAAAGGCATTTCCAAGCAACTGTAGACATTCATCAACAACTGCCTATGCTGGCTCGTTACTGAAGATCAGATGGTCAGAAATAATAAGCAACAAGGAAGTGTCGTTGGGCAACGAACCAACCAAGAACCTATGGCTGAACAAATATGCATTGGAAGGAAATGGAGATGGATTGGGCATCCACGGAGAAGGCCGACTGGGGACATCCTGCATCAGGCCGTCGAGTGGAATCGCCATGGGAATCGACGAGTTGGGAGTCCGAGGTGAGGGTGACATGGAGGAGATCGTGCGAGGAGGAAATGAGAGGTTGTGGGTAGTCGTGGCGACAGGTTCGAAAGATTTCAGAGAAGAGAGTGGAATGGAGACGTGCTACTGAAGCCCCATATTCCCTTAGGAACTCAAGGGACAAATAATAATAATAATAATAATTAACTAAAGTGGCTGAAGTATGTATTCCCATACTCAGTCACTGCCTACTTCTATTCGGAATTTTCGCTGAAATAGCTTTAGGCTAGTACACGATTACATGGGCCAGAAATAATTGTATAATTAGTCTTTGACGTCTGTGAATGCTAGTCTGATCCGGGAATGGAAATCCAAACTTCCTGGTTGGGTTTTTCATAATCAGCAAAAGAGAAGTTCGGAGATTCATGGTGTTATAAATGAGGATAGACCTCAGTGGTGGAGGTTCGTTCACACTGTCGTCATCCCAATTATGACATCATGTTTCTGTGTTTGTCTAATTCCTTCCCTCCTCTTTGAAAAGCATTCTACTTCTTTTGATAACTGATATCTCACATTCCGAACAATGGCTGCTACTGTAATGTGATATTCTGGTTTGTATATAACAATGATCCTATGATCTGTTCCAATAAAAACGTTTGTTCCAACCATCACAGGAATTTCTATTGGATAGTGGTATGGCGAAAGCAGTTACCATTTTTACATAAATCTCTACGTTATGATGCTGCTTCAAGGGTGAGGTCGAAGTGATATTTGAAGTGGATAGGACAGCAGTAAGTTATTTCCGATGGATGAGAGGCAGTCCATGCTGACACTGCATTCTTTTTGAGGAGCGGGTTTCAGAATAGCATACTCCTATTTTCCTGAAAGTTTTCCGATGCCGTCGGTATGAATTTTCTTACCGGGTGGTTGCACTATCAAATTTCACGACAAAACTCTTAGGGATGCTACCTTTGGGCTTCATCGAATAGATGACTTGTTAGCTTTAGATTTACGATAAATCAGTCCTTTTCATTTTTGAGGTACCTCTCAGATGCAACTTCGACAGTTTCAGCAAAGATGAACTAATAACCACCAACACAGTTCTAGCAGTACACGAAACCTAACCTGCCACTAACTAACTTCTTTACCTTTGTGAGAACCCTTGTTTTCACCTTCTGACACCAACATCAAACCCTGTACAACTTCCTCAGTCAACAAACCTGTGGTCATTTTTTGCGATCCACACTACCGAAATACCATTCTCAGTTTTCAAAAACAGCGTTCCCAATTTTGTTTCTCAGCATTTGATGTATGAACGCTCCGCCGAACTGAACACCAGGCGTCTCTCACTAAAACCAGGGTTTCTCGAGCCGTGGATACATACTGCATTTATTGGACATGACTATTCCTGTCTACATAACCCTACTTGAACAATATAGTATATATTGAAAACACACCTTGTGAGAGTCTGCAGATTCAATGGAAAGTTTTCATGGACTGACTGGTGTAGGTAATATATTAGGTTCCAGAATAGATACGGAACTTTTTGACTGGATACCAATAGGTAGTCGTAAGTGCACCATCCAACTGAATGTAGATGGAAGAACTTGGATTAGGACACACGATGATGCTTGTTCGTAGTCTTTGCTTAGGCAGCTAACGACTGCACTTCCAATGATACAGAAAATAAACCCCCTCTAAAACTGGCTTTGTCTCTACACAAAAGAAAACATTAAGATATTGTCGCAGTAGCAAGGATGTATCCAAGGAATTCCATGCGAAAAAACTAACAGCGCTGATCATCTCCTACAATATTTTTCTGAAAGTCACTTGTTTCTGGTCAACATGGACTTATGCGTAAGTAAAGGCACTGTCTAGCACGGGCATTCACCTACAACAAACCAACTGTGAATACATATAGATCTTATTGCTTTAGGCTTGTGATGCAGGATTTTCGCTGTTTCTGGATCGTCGGTTTGAGCTTCTACAAATTCGAATGTGGATTTCTATAACCTCATATGGACTGGTTGATGTGACAAGACTCATTCCAGCTAAGTATCGTCATAAGGATGAATGAAAGTAGCCTAGGCGCGAATAGACGAGGACCCTCCGCAGTCACAGTGATCAATGATGAACAGTGAAAGCAAAGGAGGTAGGAAGGTTATCAGCACAAGCGATTACTTGGCAAGTACTTCGGTTTGTTAATAATGCCGAAAGGAAGGTATTGTTTGATGAGACTGTTGCTCAAGAGGATGGGTCGCTGATGTCCTCTGACGGGAAGTGGCTAGAAGATTGAGCGGAGAACTGTGAAGAGCAGTTCAACTGGGCTAGTGTAATGCTGGTTTACCTGGGATCTGATCTTAACCCTAATGGCATATAGATATCGGTCCTTCATCTCCCCTCGAAGAAGAGGAGGCTGTGTCAACAGTAAAATCATACAAAGTGGCAGGACCTAATGGTTTGCCACCGAAGATAAGGAGGGAGAAAATTAATTAGTGATGTGACAAAGGTACTAGTTAGTGTAAGGATATCGAGAGTAGTCCCGTCCTTCTAATCTGGATAACTAATTATTCTAGTCAGTGTGAAGGGTAAGAAGCCTTCTTGTTATAACCACAGTGGAATCAGTTTGACAAATATTCCGTCTAAGATCCTAGGATGCATACTTTTTAATGCCAAAACCCAAGAACAACAAATGGGTAGGTCTCAGACCTGGACGAAACTGTATCCATCAGATCTTCATTCCACCACAGGTTCTTGAACTCAGGTTTTGCTGCTAGTGCCCGACACATGATTTTTCTTCATCTTAAGGCAACATTTTCTGTCAAGCAAGAGGTGTCATGACACTATCTGACTGTGAAAGTGGTACCCAGCAAGTATGTTGTTTTAATCAAAGCACTGTAATTTAACTCCTGTAGCCACGTACGGGATTATGGCCGCGTATCATCTTAAGTGACGACAATCATTGACATCCACCAGGGGTGTCTGTTATCAATGTTCCTGTTCAACTTCGTGAAAGACGTACTAGTGGACGTAACCCAGGTACCTGTGACTTACTCCTAACAAGGGAAGTGGTATGCCGATGGTATTGTCCTGTTAGGCAGAGACGCTAATAAAATAATAATATAACTCATCACTACATAATTATTTTTTGACCCTTAGTAAACAAGCACATACACATACACTCAAATTCATGCCCAATAAATGTGTATAAATGAATCATCTGTAGATTTTGTCTCCTTACTTCGTAATTGTTTCATCAATATTGATTTCTTTGTACATTTAGCACACTAGACTGATAGCAGTTCTACCATTCCATTCGATTTGATCTCCATTCACCCATAACACTGACTGTTTCAATGTAGTGAAATCGTACATCATGCCTTATTTCGGCTATTGTATTTCACTTATTCTCATGGATTTATAGCTGTAGACCCCAAAGAAGTTATTGAGAACAGTTGTTCACTCAAATTATTCTTGTTCTAAATACAATATTCTGAACGCATTGAGCAGAAATCTTGTTATTCGACATTACATTTGTTTTTTCGATATACCATACAGTGATACGGTATTAAAGTAAATAATACTATATCATTTTATGCCACACCAAAAAACGAATCTCATATGGAATTACATTCTACTACAGGGTCCACGATTTCCACTCTTATTTAGAAATCTTATTACATTTGGCATACTTTTTAGACATGTCAAGAGTAAGATGATACTTCGGGACTGTTCTGTAGCTGCTCCTTGTTTATGGATAGAATGTGAAGTAGTGGAATGTGTTATCCATTTAAGTTACTACAAGGTTGCATCAGTCCAGGTGGGAATGTTTTGGACGAAATGACGGCTAAGGCTTAAATTACCTATTTCGCATTTGTCAACTTATGATACCTTCAGTGCCATCAAAATATTCGATAACATATTACAGAAAGAGTATACTGTGCCTCAGGTTGCTTTTTCAATATGCCCGTAAGACATAAATGCTTGAATAAAGGGTGAAACGTCATACGTTTTCACAGCAGATATCCTCACAGCATCACTCATTCATGGCGGGACCACTCTGTGAGAGGTGTTGAGGTTTGATGATAGGTACTAGGCAAAATGAGTTAGTCAGTCAACAGTGTTGTAAATCTTCATCGATGATCTGAAATCAACAGGTATTGTATGTGATGAGGCACCACCCGCCTCGATGTATTATGTAAGTTTAAATATGGTTAGATTGGAAGAAGGCTAGAAGGGGTGAGATCAAGACGTGTCACGAGTTCACGAGGTATTTGACCGTTGATCTGAGTCGGGTGGGATGTGGACTGTCTAGTTGGGGTCCTCCAGACAGTAGAACAATCGGTTCGAGAATCTTGATGATACGATTGAGAATTGGTTACATAAGAGCAGATATATTCTCTCATTCCTCAACATTTCTAAAGCTTCAACAACTTCACTAACCTTCATTTACTTCACCTCTCTCGAGCCATACACTTTTGTCTACCTTAGTTATGCTCTTTTTCTACTCACTTGTTCTTTGCATATTGTAATGAAGTGTGGCAAGTTGAACCGATGTGGTTCTATGCAAAATTCTAATTTGATCTGTATCACTCAGAAATAACTATGAAGTATTACTTCAGTTGATTTTGACGTAAAAAATATTGTCTGTGAAAATTTACCCTAACCCTAAAACTACGTATTACATTTGATAATACTAACTGCTCCATATATCTTTTTTTAAAAAGACAGGAGTGGTGCTTTTGTTTTTATATGGTGCAGATCACAAGATGCAGAATCTTTTTTGGTATAAATATATGTATCACAGTGTAATCTAGTTGTATTAATCAAGTGGATTTTGTTATCAGATAACTGTATGATGAAATTTAAGTAAACAGATATTCTGGTTTATGCAGTGGCAATCATAAAGGATGATACCTATCATAACAACTGGGGGATAACTATATGTCGAATGTGGGCACAGTTGCAGAATGTAATTCCGTATTAGATTAGTCCGTTTGATTAAGTATTAGTATCACTTCCCAAAATAACGCCAAATAACTATATAGCATGTAGAATATACTAATCTATTATGTATTATTATCATGAGGATATTTAGTACTCGGTGTTTTTAAGATTTTCAAAAATAGTTTTGAAACTTTGCTACGGGCTATTATTGAGGTTGTGTGAAAAAGTTATTGTGGGGTTTACGAATATCTTTTCCTCACTGGTCAGAAGTTGCAATGACTGATTGTTAATTTCACCTTAATTCATTATTTTGAGAGGTGCTAATCGTCATATTTAAGCCGGAAAATTGAGTTTGCGAAATATGTACCCAACAGCCCTGCCATCTTTGAGTTCAGACCGAACTTTCGAATCTGTAGGTAAATTACATTTATTAATCTTCATATATTTAATATTTATTTCCAATATCAAACCAATTTTTTAACCCTGAAGTAGGTCTTTTCATCATTATTTGATGTTAAAATATATTCTTATAGGGCGAAAAATACGAAGAAATCATTTGCTACTGAGTACATACAAATATTTCAGATGTTTTCTTAGAATTGTTTGCTTATTTATGAAGGTTAAAGATCATATTACCCTGTACAATAAGCATATATAAGTAGAACTGAATTCACATGTGCCAAAATAATTTTGTTTTGTAGATGGTCTGTACAATAAAGAAAATCCTAACGTGTAACTCCAAGATAGCATGTACGAAATAAAATACTTCATGAGGTACATTTCCGCTTTGAAATAATTAATATAATTTAGTTTTTTGATTTTTGTGGGTATCTTTTGCATTGAAATCCTTAAAAAGTACTAAATTGTCTGTCTTTTAGACTTATATTTGACAAACATTTCTGCAGCTAAGTGTATCCACTTTATCAAATTTATCTTACGAGGTAAGACATGAAACATTCGCTGTTCGAAAATAACAAAAAATACCATCACACTTAAATATCACACTCAGTGTCCTTTTATCCTAAGATGACACGAGTCTTACTATTCTGCAACCATTTTCTTCTGCATAAAACAATAGGCTTTTTTAAACTAGCATGAACTGGTTCAAGATCCAATATACATCATTGAGGATATGCTGAATGCACGTCTTTCACAGAATTATAATCTGTTAATGATAAAAATGCTTTTCCTAAGAAAGTAGAACATTTTAAACAAATATACAGAAGGAGATACCAACAAAAGATAAAGTTTTCACTATTATATAGGAGGAAATACAACATAGATATGTTTATTGGTTGAGATGTAAAGGGAAAGTAATAATTTCCGTTTCTAGAAAAGCTTTTCTTTGAAATATTTGAGCTGTATCAAAGTGGATATAAAAGTATTTACAGCTTTCTCAGTATCATTTAATGTTATTTTTTTGGACGAAATGAGATCATCAAATAATTTGAGGAATTATGTATTGAAAATAAGGTTATAAAATTTGCGTGAAATAACGTCTATAATAATAAAAATTATACAATACTGAGATAGAGTTATGCATTTTGTAAGGGACATGTTGGATCGGGCCAGTACCGATCAGTTGAACCTTGGTCTGTATCACTATCTTCTTGCGGGGCATTTGAATTATCATGATTTGACCCTGAGTGTTCTGGCCAGCTGGAATTTTCATCTATAGCATCTTCACCAGCTTGTTCTGCTAAGCTCGAATCTGCCACACTTCTATGAAGTTGCAGTTGTCTGAGATAATAGCGTCTTTGACGAGCATTGCGTCGAAGCCAGAGTTGACGGTTGAGAAAAGGAAGGTTATTTTCTGAGTCCGTATCGATCGTAGCAAGAATATAGGAAGTTTCGCTAGGGTTTGCTTGATCCAAATTGTTTTCTTCTGGATTAGGAATGGCATCAGGCCAATGGGGCCACACATATCCTGCTGCAGCTTCAAATGACGTATTTATTGGGAAGTTGTTTCTAGCATCATTTCCTGTTCTTTGAATATTCGCTACTGGTTCACTAGCAGAAGGATGTTGCAAATTTCTGGATTCGATTGGATGTAATGAACCTCCAGGCGAAGTTTGAATATTTTGACTTGGTGGGCTAACTAGCATGCTGCTTCTACTTTCGCTACTTGTGTAACCAAAATTAGATAGCATTAAGTGGCTAAGTGAACTATCTCGATCACTTGATAGCAGAGGTTGACCACTACTTGCCCATGAGTCAGTTAGAAACAGACCAACACTAAACTGCTCATTATTCTGGTTGTTTCTAGATGTGGTGTTATTCATTTGAAAATTGGGGTCAATATTTCCTGTTGCACTTGTTTCATCAACTTTAATTAGTGTTGGATGACTGTGGGTAGCAAATGGCGAATGACTCCAGCGCTCACCTATGCCGGAATTCATACTTATGGATGTCGACATTGTATAATCTGTGCGACCACCAATGCTACGTCGTGTGTCGTGGATATTTCCCCAAGCGACTTGCTTGCAAAACTGTTGAAGGTAATAGCAAATTAGTCCTTACACGCTTACTAGTATCAAACCGTCGGTTTGTTAACCCACTGCCTGAACTTGAATGTCATACGAAGAGACAAAGACAGTATTGAGACAGGTGAATATAAAGACAAACAAAACAAAAGTGGAACTTTGCATAGAACCACATCGGTTCAACTATGTTGCACTTCCTGCCAGAAGGAGCGTGACAGTAGTTGGGTTATCCTGGTGGATGACCATGAAAATACTGCCTTCCCTATCAAAAGAGGCGATTCGAAATTTTCAATCCTTCAAGTAACATACTCCTCCCTGACATGCGGTCTTTCTGTGCCAGTGGTATAGTTTCTTTGACATCTGGTAGTAGCATAATCGAGTGTCAACAAAAGTTCGGAGGCAGGAAGTGTGTTGCTTAAACAAACCTCCACTGACAGTTTGTGCACTGCTTGATTGAATTTCTGACAGCTGAAAAACTTTTATTTGTGTGTATCCATTCAGAGATTTTCTCCATAAACTTCACATAGTTAGCTGACGTATAAAATTGATTGAACTGGGGAAATACCTATGATATTCGTTCTGATCTGCTTGCTCGCTTTGATTCTTATCTTGAAAGTCCCCAAAACAGTTGAGGCAATATAATTCACCGATGAAATCAAATCTTTGCATGAATTATGTTATTTTCATGTGTGATAAGCAAACATACATTTAACACATTACGGGAAAAAGAATAAATACCCGCTCTTCTTGGATGAAATTCTGACTCAAAGAAAATGTTTCTGTAAAACGATCAATTTACAGGAAACTGATTTGAGCAGAGAATTACCTAAATTTCCATAGCTTTTTTCCAATGCAATATAACTGACGCTTGATAAAGTGTCTATTTGAGGATCCAAATTATCCATGTAGCAGGCACAACCAATGATGACATCAAAATTAAAAGTAATAAGGTTACCGAAATACGATATCCATCAAAACTCAAAAATTGATGCAGAAAGCAAATTAAGTTAAAGCTTATTCTGGATTAGATTTCAAAGAAAAGCATTTATACCATCTTGATGCAAAGAATAGAATAAAGTAGCATATTTTTTAGAAACATTATCCTAAAGTATAATGTGGCATGGCTTATCATATTTGGGAACATTGCACATGTTGTGGTGCAAAACTGATCTTCAGTTGTACTTTCGAGGCCTGAATTACCGGGTGATCACTTGAATTCCATACACTGGTGGTGCTGATGTCATCTTATAACCGAGTATGACCTCACCTCCATACACTTGCATTTTTCGTATGAAAAACCTTAAGTAGTAAATCTGTTAAAGAAATGTTAGAAACACAAGGCGCTGGCACATCAAGACAGTTAAACGAACTACGTTTTCGAATTATACCATTGAATTCATAAGACGGAAAAATTGTTTTTAAAAAGTGAAATCTAGATGATCGTCGAAGAAATATAGTTAGGGGAAATTGTATATTATTGACAGAATTAGAAAATTAACGACTATTCAGACCTCAGTTAGGCATGAAACAAGGTACTTACGATTTGTTATTATTTCACGGGCATAGTATTTATTGACCTCTTTTCTTGGTTCAGTAATCTCCTAACTACTGTTGTTTGATTATAGTTACTACCTTGAGATTTACTTTCTTACATCCAATTTTTAAAAGTTACTGAAAGTTATCACTGTAACTAATAATCTGCTTTATCTTTCACTACTACTTCACAATATACTTGACTCTACGGAAAATTAATTAATTTTCCTTCGTACATTTTTAATTATTACGTAGAGTTAACCTGTTGACCAATAATAGACATACTTGGTGTGTCGTAATTATAAGTATCATTGTACACCACTTGAAAGTGCTTAATCCAGGACATGTCTGGCAAAGACTACGTGTTCCATATTGGTGGTTTATAGGAATTTAAATTTCTAAGGTACTGTTTTTTAAAAACTAACATCAAGAGAGGAACCACTTAAGAGTCGGCAGCAATACACAGTTATTTCGTTCTAACATGAAGCTCATAAGCAGTGGGCACCTATGTACACTGCAGCCAAGGATTTTTAGGTTATGCTGCGAAAAAGTTGCCACTGAGACAGTTCACTGGAATCCAATGGTATATATCTTTTTAGATTTGTCAATTTGCAATTAAGCTAGTATTCCATCCGAAGTCATCGGAGAGTATATATCCTCACGTCCAACTTGGTTGAGCCAACAGGTCATAGCTATTTATTTGATTTTCTAAAAACCATCACGGTGCACTTGGAAAATGAGCACTGCAAGTTATTTAAGTGGTGGTTTGTGGAGACTGATCGGTTTCCAGGCAGTTTTCATCACAGACTGAAATTCGTTGCAAAACGGTAGTTATCAAAATTGCGTATGATGTCTATTTGACGACTATGTTGCACTTCCTGCCAGAAGGAGCGTGACAGTAGTTGGGTTATCCTGGTGGATGACCATGAAAATACTGCCTTCCCTATCAAAAGAGGCGATTCGAAATTTTCAATCCTTCAAGTAACATACTCCTCCCTGACGATCAACGGTCAAATACCTCGTGAACTCGTGACACGTCTTGATCTCACCCCTTCTAGCCTTCTTCCAATCTAACCATATTTAAACTTACATAATACATCGAGGCGGGTGGTGCCTCATCACATACAATACCTGTTGATTTCAGATCATTCGATGAAGATTTACAACACTGTTGACTGACTAACTCATTTTGCCTAGTACCTATCATCAAACCTCAACACCTCTCACAGAGTGGTCCCGCCATGAATGAGTGATGCTGTGAGGATATCTGCTGTGAAAACGTATGACGTTTCACCCTTTATTCAAGCATTTATGTCTTACGGGCATATTGAAAAAGCAACCTGAGGCACAGTATACTCTTTCTGTAATATGTTATCGAATATTTTGATGGCACTGAAGGTATCATAAGTTGACAAATGCGAAATAGGTAATTTAAGCCTTAGCCGTCATTTCGTCCAAAACATTCCCACCTGGACTGATGCAACCTTGTAGTAACTTAAATGGATAACACATTCCACTACTTCACATTCTATCCATAAACAAGGAGCAGCTACAGAACAGTCCCGAAGTATCATCTTACTCTTGACATGTCTAAAAAGTATGCCAAATGTAATAAGATTTCTAAATAAGAGTGGAAATCGTGGACCCTGTAGTAGAATGTAATTCCATATGAGATTCGTTTTTTGGTGTGGCATAAAATGATATAGTATTATTTACTTTAATACCGTATCACTGTATGGTATATCGAAAAAACAAATGTAATGTCGAATAACAAGATTTCTGCTCAATGCGTTCAGAATATTGTATTTAGAACAAGAATAATTTGAGTGAACAACTGTTCTCAATAACTTCTTTGGGGTCTACAGCTATAAATCCATGAGAATAAGTGAAATACAATAGCCGAAATAAGGCATGATGTACGATTTCACTACATTGAAACAGTCAGTGTTATGGGTGAATGGAGATCAAATCGAATGGAATGGTAGAACTGCTATCAGTCTAGTGTGCTAAATGTACAAAGAAATCAATATTGATGAAACAATTACGAAGTAAGGAGACAAAATCTACAGATGATTCATTTATACACATTTATTGGGCATGAATTTGAGTGTATGTGTATGTGCTTGTTTACTAAGGGTCAAAAAATAATTATGTAGTGATGAGTTATATTATTATTTTATTAGCGTCTCTGCCTAACAGGACAATACCATCGGCATACCACTTCCCTTGTTAGGAGTAAGTCACAGGTACCTGGGTTACGTCCACTAGTACGTCTTTCACGAAGTTGAACAGGAACATTGATAACAGACACCCCTGGTGGATGTCAATGATTGTCGTCACTTAAGATGATACGCGGCCATAATCCCGTACGTGGCTACAGGAGTTAAATTACAGTGCTTTGATTAAAACAACATACTTGCTGGGTACCACTTTCACAGTCAGATAGTGTCATGACACCTCTTGCTTGACAGAAAATGTTGCCTTAAGATGAAGAAAAATCATGTGTCGGGCACTAGCAGCAAAACCTGAGTTCAAGAACCTGTGGTGGAATGAAGATCTGATGGATACAGTTTCGTCCAGGTCTGAGACCTACCCATTTGTTGTTCTTGGGTTTTGGCATTAAAAAGTATGCATCCTAGGATCTTAGACGGAATATTTGTCAAACTGATTCCACTGTGGTTATAACAAGAAGGCTTCTTACCCTTCACACTGACTAGAATAATTAGTTATCCAGATTAGAAGGACGGGACTACTCTCGATATCCTTACACTAACTAGTACCTTTGTCACATCACTAATTAATTTTCTCCCTCCTTATCTTCGGTGGCAAACCATTAGGTCCTGCCACTTTGTATGATTTTACTGTTGACACAGCCTCCTCTTCTTCGAGGGGAGATGAAGGACCGATATCTATATGCCATTAGGGTTAAGATCAGATCCCAGGTAAACCAGCATTACACTAGCCCAGTTGAACTGCTCTTCACAGTTCTCCGCTCAATCTTCTAGCCACTTCCCGTCAGAGGACATCAGCGACCCATCCTCTTGAGCAACAGTCTCATCAAACAATACCTTCCTTTCGGCATTATTAACAAACCGAAGTACTTGCCAAGTAATCGCTTGTGCTGATAACCTTCCTACCTCCTTTGCTTTCACTGTTCATCATTGATCACTGTGACTGCGGAGGGTCCTCGTCTATTCGCGCCTAGGCTACTTTCATTCATCCTTATGACGATACTTAGCTGGAATGAGTCTTGTCACATCAACCAGTCCATATGAGGTTATAGAAATCCACATTCGAATTTGTAGAAGCTCAAACCGACGATCCAGAAACAGCGAAAATCCTGCATCACAAGCCTAAAGCAATAAGATCTATATGTATTCACAGTTGGTTTGTTGTAGGTGAATGCCCGTGCTAGACAGTGCCTTTACTTACGCATAAGTCCATGTTGACCAGAAACAAGTGACTTTCAGAAAAATATTGTAGGAGATGATCAGCGCTGTTAGTTTTTTCGCATGGAATTCCTTGGATACATCCTTGCTACTGCGACAATATCTTAATGTTTTCTTTTGTGTAGAGACAAAGCCAGTTTTAGAGGGGGTTTATTTTCTGTATCATTGGAAGTGCAGTCGTTAGCTGCCTAAGCAAAGACTACGAACAAGCATCATCGTGTGTCCTAATCCAAGTTCTTCCATCTACATTCAGTTGGATGGTGCACTTACGACTACCTATTGGTATCCAGTCAAAAAGTTCCGTATCTATTCTGGAACCTAATATATTACCTACACCAGTCAGTCCATGAAAACTTTCCATTGAATCTGCAGACTCTCACAAGGTGTGTTTTCAATATATACTATATTGTTCAAGTAGGGTTATGTAGACAGGAATAGTCATGTCCAATAAATGCAGTATGTATCCACGGCTCGAGAAACCCTGGTTTTAGTGAGAGACGCCTGGTGTTCAGTTCGGCGGAGCGTTCATACATCAAATGCTGAGAAACAAAATTGGGAACGCTGTTTTTGAAAACTGAGAATGGTATTTCGGTAGTGTGGATCGCAAAAAATGACCACAGGTTTGTTGACTGAGGAAGTTGTACAGGGTTTGATGTTGGTGTCAGAAGGTGAAAACAAGGGTTCTCACAAAGGTAAAGAAGTTAGTTAGTGGCAGGTTAGGTTTCGTGTACTGCTAGAACTGTGTTGGTGGTTATTAGTTCATCTTTGCTGAAACTGTCGAAGTTGCATCTGAGAGGTACCTCAAAAATGAAAAGGACTGATTTATCGTAAATCTAAAGCTAACAAGTCATCTATTCGATGAAGCCCAAAGGTAGCATCCCTAAGAGTTTTGTCGTGAAATTTGATAGTGCAACCACCCGGTAAGAAAATTCATACCGACGGCATCGGAAAACTTTCAGGAAAATAGGAGTATGCTATTCTGAAACCCGCTCCTCAAAAAGAATGCAGTGTCAGCATGGACTGCCTCTCATCCATCGGAAATAACTTACTGCTGTCCTATCCACTTCAAATATCACTTCGACCTCACCCTTGAAGCAGCATCATAACGTAGAGATTTATGTAAAAATGGTAACTGCTTTCGCCATACCACTATCCAATAGAAATTCCTGTGATGGTTGGAACAAACGTTTTTATTGGAACAGATCATAGGATCATTGTTATATACAAACCAGAATATCACATTACAGTAGCAGCCATTGTTCGGAATGTGAGATATCAGTTATCAAAAGAAGTAGAATGCTTTTCAAAGAGGAGGGAAGGAATTAGACAAACACAGAAACATGATGTCATAATTGGGATGACGACAGTGTGAACGAACCTCCACCACTGAGGTCTATCCTCATTTATAACACCATGAATCTCCGAACTTCTCTTTTGCTGATTATGAAAAACCCAACCAGGAAGTTTGGATTTCCATTCCCGGATCAGACTAGCATTCACAGACGTCAAAGACTAATTATACAATTATTTCTGGCCCATGTAATCGTGTACTAGCCTAAAGCTATTTCAGCGAAAATTCCGAATAGAAGTAGGCAGTGACTGAGTATGGGAATACATACTTCAGCCACTTTAGTTAATTATTATTATTATTATTAGTCCCTTGGGTTCCTAGTGGAACATAGGGCTTCACTAGCACGCCTCCAGTGACCTCTGTTCTCTGAGATCTTTTGAACCTGGTTCCACGACAGCCCACAACCTCTCATTTCCTCCTCGCACGACCTCCTCCATGTCACCCTCGGACGTCCAACTCGTCGCTTCCCATGGGGATTCCACTCGAGGGCATGACGCGTGATGTCCTCCGTCGGCCTTCTCAGTGCATGCCCAATCCATCTCCACTTCCTCCTGCATATTTGCTGCGTGATAGGTTCTTGGTTGGTTCGTTCCCAGAGTTCCTTGTTGCTTATTATTTCTGGCCATCTGATCTTCAGCAGCGAGCGTAAGCAGTTGTTGATGAATGTCTGTAGTTTATTGGAAATACCTTTCGTGACGCGCCAAGTCTCTGAGCCATACAGGAGCACTGACTTGACTGGGTTGGTGTTGAAAATCCGCATCTTGTTCCACATGCTGAGTGCAGTAGATCTCCACACTGGTTTCAGGCTAATGAACACCTGTCTTGCTTTTCCGATTCTCACTTTGACATCCTCGTCTGTCCCGCCACTTGTAGTTGAAACAGTGCTGCCTAGAAAGGTGAAGGAGGTTACTTCCTTTAAGTTTCTCCCGTTGACGGTGATTGGAGTTTGTTGTTGTTGTTGATGGTGGTGGTGGGGTATCTTCATCACCTCTGTCTTCTCTATATTCACCTGAAGTCCCGTCTTAGCTGCCTCTTCTATCAACTTGTTAGTTTTTGCCTGCAGATCTTCAAGTTTGTGTGACATTAGGCATAGGTCATCGGCGAAATCCAAGTCTTCTAGGTTCTTTTCCGCCGTCCAGCGTATCCCCCTCTTCTCGCTGCCTACTGTTTGCTGCATGATCCAGTCCACCACAATAAGGAATATCATGGGAGATAGTAGGCAACCTTGTTTCACTCCTGTCTTCACTTCAAAGGCATCACTGAGCTGAGCTTCCCATTGTGGATTACTTGGCATGTGGCATCTTCATATAGTTGTTGGATGAGGCGGATAAAGGTTTGCGGTACTCCGTAGTATTGAAGCAGTTTCCAAATTACTTCTCGGTCGACACTGTCAAAGGCCTTCTCTACCTCAACTTCATCGACTTTGAGAAGGCCTTTGACAGTGTCGACCGAGAAGTAATTTGGAAACTGCTTCAATACTACGGAGTACCGCAAACCTTTATCCGCCTCATCCAACAACTATATGAAGATGCCACATGCCAAGTAATCCACAATGGGAAGCTCAGCTCAGTGATGCCTTTGAAGTGAAGACAGGAGTGAAACAAGGTTGCCTACTATCTCCCATGATATTCCTTATTGTGGTGGACTGGATCATGCAGCAAACAGTAGGCAGCGAGAAGAGGGGGATACGCTGGACGGCGGAAAAGAACCTAGAAGACTTGGATTTCGCCGATGACCTATGCCTAATGTCACACAAACTTGAAGATCTGCAGGCAAAAACTAACAAGTTGATAGAAGAGGCAGCTAAGACGGGACTTCAGGTGAATATAGAGAAGACAGAGGTGATGAAGATACCCCACCACCACCATCAACAACAACAACAAACTCCAATCACCGTCAACGGGAGAAACTTAAAGGAAGTAACCTCCTTCACCTTTCTAGGCAGCACTGTTTCAACTACAAGTGGCGGGACAGACGAGGATGTCAAAGTGAGAATCGGAAAAGCAAGACAGGTGTTCATTAGCCTGAAACCAGTGTGGAGATCTACTGCACTCAGCATGTGGAACAAGATGCGGATTTTCAACACCAACCCAGTCAAGTCAGTGCTCCTGTATGGCTCAGAGACTTGGCGCGTCACGAAAGGTATTTCCAATAAACTACAGACATTCATCAACAACTGCTTACGCTCGCTGCTGAAGATCAGATGGCCAGAAATAATAAGCAACAAGGAACTCTGGGAACGAACCAACCAAGAACCTATCACGCAGCAAATATGCAGGAGGAAGTGGAGATGGATTGGGCATGCACTGAGAAGGCCGACGGAGGACATCACGCGTCATGCCCTCGAGTGGAATCCCCATGGGAAGCGACGAGTTGGACGTCCGAGGGTGACATGGAGGAGGTCGTGCGAGGAGGAAATGAGAGGTTGTGGGCTGTCGTGGAACCAGGTTCAAAAGATCTCAGAGAACAGAGGTCACTGGAGGCGTGCTAGTGAAGCCCTATGTTCCACTAGGAACCCAAGGGACTAATAATAATAATAATAATTAACTAAAGTGGCTGAAGTATGTATTCCCATACTCAGTCACTGCCTACTTCTATTCGGAATTTTCGCTGAAATAGCTTTAGGCTAGTACACGATTACATGGGCCAGAAATAATTGTATAATTAGTCTTTGACGTCTGTGAATGCTAGTCTGATCCGGGAATGGAAATCCAAACTTCCTGGTTGGGTTTTTCATAATCAGCAAAAGAGAAGTTCGGAGATTCATGGTGTTATAAATGAGGATAGACCTCAGTGGTGGAGGTTCGTTCACACTGTCGTCATCCCAATTATGACATCATGTTTCTGTGTTTGTCTAATTCCTTCCCTCCTCTTTGAAAAGCATTCTACTTCTTTTGATAACTGATATCTCACATTCCGAACAATGGCTGCTACTGTAATGTGATATTCTGGTTTGTATATAACAATGATCCTATGATCTGTTCCAATAAAAACGTTTGTTCCAACCATCACAGGAATTTCTATTGGATAGTGGTATGGCGAAAGCAGTTACCATTTTTACATAAATCTCTACGTTATGATGCTGCTTCAAGGGTGAGGTCGAAGTGATATTTGAAGTGGATAGGACAGCAGTAAGTTATTTCCGATGGATGAGAGGCAGTCCATGCTGACACTGCATTCTTTTTGAGGAGCGGGTTTCAGAATAGCATACTCCTATTTTCCTGAAAGTTTTCCGATGCCGTCGGTATGAATTTTCTTACCGGGTGGTTGCACTATCAAATTTCACGACAAAACTCTTAGGGATGCTACCTTTGGGCTTCATCGAATAGATGACTTGTTAGCTTTAGATTTACGATAAATCAGTCCTTTTCATTTTTGAGGTACCTCTCAGATGCAACTTCGACAGTTTCAGCAAAGATGAACTAATAACCACCAACACAGTTCTAGCAGTACACGAAACCTAACCTGCCACTAACTAACTTCTTTACCTTTGTGAGAACCCTTGTTTTCACCTTCTGACACCAACATCAAACCCTGTACAACTTCCTCAGTCAACAAACCTGTGGTCATTTTTTGCGATCCACACTACCGAAATACCATTCTCAGTTTTCAAAAACAGCGTTCCCAATTTTGTTTCTCAGCATTTGATGTATGAACGCTCCGCCGAACTGAACACCAGGCGTCTCTCACTAAAACCAGGGTTTCTCGAGCCGTGGATACATACTGCATTTATTGGACATGACTATTCCTGTCTACATAACCCTACTTGAACAATATAGTATATATTGAAAACACACCTTGTGAGAGTCTGCAGATTCAATGGAAAGTTTTCATGGACTGACTGGTGTAGGTAATATATTAGGTTCCAGAATAGATACGGAACTTTTTGACTGGATACCAATAGGTAGTCGTAAGTGCACCATCCAACTGAATGTAGATGGAAGAACTTGGATTAGGACACACGATGATGCTTGTTCGTAGTCTTTGCTTAGGCAGCTAACGACTGCACTTCCAATGATACAGAAAATAAACCCCCTCTAAAACTGGCTTTGTCTCTACACAAAAGAAAACATTAAGATATTGTCGCAGTAGCAAGGATGTATCCAAGGAATTCCATGCGAAAAAACTAACAGCGCTGATCATCTCCTACAATATTTTTCTGAAAGTCACTTGTTTCTGGTCAACATGGACTTATGCGTAAGTAAAGGCACTGTCTAGCACGGGCATTCACCTACAACAAACCAACTGTGAATACATATAGATCTTATTGCTTTAGGCTTGTGATGCAGGATTTTCGCTGTTTCTGGATCGTCGGTTTGAGCTTCTACAAATTCGAATGTGGATTTCTATAACCTCATATGGACTGGTTGATGTGACAAGACTCATTCCAGCTAAGTATCGTCATAAGGATGAATGAAAGTAGCCTAGGCGCGAATAGACGAGGACCCTCCGCAGTCACAGTGATCAATGATGAACAGTGAAAGCAAAGGAGGTAGGAAGGTTATCAGCACAAGCGATTACTTGGCAAGTACTTCGGTTTGTTAATAATGCCGAAAGGAAGGTATTGTTTGATGAGACTGTTGCTCAAGAGGATGGGTCGCTGATGTCCTCTGACGGGAAGTGGCTAGAAGATTGAGCGGAGAACTGTGAAGAGCAGTTCAACTGGGCTAGTGTAATGCTGGTTTACCTGGGATCTGATCTTAACCCTAATGGCATATAGATATCGGTCCTTCATCTCCCCTCGAAGAAGAGGAGGCTGTGTCAACAGTAAAATCATACAAAGTGGCAGGACCTAATGGTTTGCCACCGAAGATAAGGAGGGAGAAAATTAATTAGTGATGTGACAAAGGTACTAGTTAGTGTAAGGATATCGAGAGTAGTCCCGTCCTTCTAATCTGGATAACTAATTATTCTAGTCAGTGTGAAGGGTAAGAAGCCTTCTTGTTATAACCACAGTGGAATCAGTTTGACAAATATTCCGTCTAAGATCCTAGGATGCATACTTTTTAATGCCAAAACCCAAGAACAACAAATGGGTAGGTCTCAGACCTGGACGAAACTGTATCCATCAGATCTTCATTCCACCACAGGTTCTTGAACTCAGGTTTTGCTGCTAGTGCCCGACACATGATTTTTCTTCATCTTAAGGCAACATTTTCTGTCAAGCAAGAGGTGTCATGACACTATCTGACTGTGAAAGTGGTACCCAGCAAGTATGTTGTTTTAATCAAAGCACTGTAATTTAACTCCTGTAGCCACGTACGGGATTATGGCCGCGTATCATCTTAAGTGACGACAATCATTGACATCCACCAGGGGTGTCTGTTATCAATGTTCCTGTTCAACTTCGTGAAAGACGTACTAGTGGACGTAACCCAGGTACCTGTGACTTACTCCTAACAAGGGAAGTGGTATGCCGATGGTATTGTCCTGTTAGGCAGAGACGCTAATAAAATAATAATATAACTCATCACTACATAATTATTTTTTGACCCTTAGTAAACAAGCACATACACATACACTCAAATTCATGCCCAATAAATGTGTATAAATGAATCATCTGTAGATTTTGTCTCCTTACTTCGTAATTGTTTCATCAATATTGATTTCTTTGTACATTTAGCACACTAGACTGATAGCAGTTCTACCATTCCATTCGATTTGATCTCCATTCACCCATAACACTGACTGTTTCAATGTAGTGAAATCGTACATCATGCCTTATTTCGGCTATTGTATTTCACTTATTCTCATGGATTTATAGCTGTAGACCCCAAAGAAGTTATTGAGAACAGTTGTTCACTCAAATTATTCTTGTTCTAAATACAATATTCTGAACGCATTGAGCAGAAATCTTGTTATTCGACATTACATTTGTTTTTTCGATATACCATACAGTGATACGGTATTAAAGTAAATAATACTATATCATTTTATGCCACACCAAAAAACGAATCTCATATGGAATTACATTCTACTACAGGGTCCACGATTTCCACTCTTATTTAGAAATCTTATTACATTTGGCATACTTTTTAGACATGTCAAGAGTAAGATGATACTTCGGGACTGTTCTGTAGCTGCTCCTTGTTTATGGATAGAATGTGAAGTAGTGGAATGTGTTATCCATTTAAGTTACTACAAGGTTGCATCAGTCCAGGTGGGAATGTTTTGGACGAAATGACGGCTAAGGCTTAAATTACCTATTTCGCATTTGTCAACTTATGATACCTTCAGTGCCATCAAAATATTCGATAACATATTACAGAAAGAGTATACTGTGCCTCAGGTTGCTTTTTCAATATGCCCGTAAGACATAAATGCTTGAATAAAGGGTGAAACGTCATACGTTTTCACAGCAGATATCCTCACAGCATCACTCATTCATGGCGGGACCACTCTGTGAGAGGTGTTGAGGTTTGATGATAGGTACTAGGCAAAATGAGTTAGTCAGTCAACAGTGTTGTAAATCTTCATCGAATGATCTGAAATCAACAGGTATTGTATGTGATGAGGCACCACCCGCCTCGATGTATTATGTAAGTTTAAATATGGTTAGATTGGAAGAAGGCTAGAAGGGGTGAGATCAAGACGTGTCACGAGTTCACGAGGTATTTGACCGTTGATCTGAGTCGGGTGGGATGTGGACTGTCTAGTTGGGGTCCTCCAGACAGTAGAACAATCGGTTCGAGAATCTTGATGATACGATTGAGAATTGGTTACATAAGAGCAGATATATTCTCTCATTCCTCAACATTTCTAAAGCTTCAACAACTTCACTAACCTTCATTTACTTCACCTCTCTCGAGCCATACACTTTTGTCTACCTTAGTTATGCTCTTTTTCTACTCACTTGTTCTTTGCATATTGTAATGAAGTGTGGCAAGTTGAACCGATGTGGTTCTATGCAAAATTCTAATTTGATCTGTATCACTCAGAAATAACTATGAAGTATTACTTCAGTTGATTTTGACGTAAAAAATATTGTCTGTGAAAATTTACCCTAACCCTAAAACTACGTATTACATTTGATAATACTAACTGCTCCATATATCTTTTTTTAAAAAGACAGGAGTGGTGCTTTTGTTTTTATATGGTGCAGATCACAAGATGCAGAATCTTTTTTGGTATAAATATATGTATCACAGTGTAATCTAGTTGTATTAATCAAGTGGATTTTGTTATCAGATAACTGTATGATGAAATTTAAGTAAACAGATATTCTGGTTTATGCAGTGGCAATCATAAAGGATGATACCTATCATAACAACTGGGGGATAACTATATGTCGAATGTGGGCACAGTTGCAGAATGTAATTCCGTATTAGATTAGTCCGTTTGATTAAGTATTAGTATCACTTCCCAAAATAACGCCAAATAACTATATAGCATGTAGAATATACTAATCTATTATGTATTATTATCATGAGGATATTTAGTACTCGGTGTTTTTAAGATTTTCAAAAATAGTTTTGAAACTTTGCTACGGGCTATTATTGAGGTTGTGTGAAAAAGTTATTGTGGGGTTTACGAATATCTTTTCCTCACTGGTCAGAAGTTGCAATGACTGATTGTTAATTTCACCTTAATTCATTATTTTGAGAGGTGCTAATCGTCATATTTAAGCCGGAAAATTGAGTTTGCGAAATATGTACCCAACAGCCCTGCCATCTTTGAGTTCAGACCGAACTTTCGAATCTGTAGGTAAATTACATTTATTAATCTTCATATATTTAATATTTATTTCCAATATCAAACCAATTTTTTAACCCTGAAGTAGGTCTTTTCATCATTATTTGATGTTAAAATATATTCTTATAGGGCGAAAAATACGAAGAAATCATTTGCTACTGAGTACATACAAATATTTCAGATGTTTTCTTAGAATTGTTTGCTTATTTATGAAGGTTAAAGATCATATTACCCTGTACAATAAGCATATATAAGTAGAACTGAATTCACATGTGCCAAAATAATTTTGTTTTGTAGATGGTCTGTACAATAAAGAAAATCCTAACGTGTAACTCCAAGATAGCATGTACGAAATAAAATACTTCATGAGGTACATTTCCGCTTTGAAATAATTAATATAATTTAGTTTTTTGATTTTTGTGGGTATCTTTTGCATTGAAATCCTTAAAAAGTACTAAATTGTCTGTCTTTTAGACTTATATTTGACAAACATTTCTGCAGCTAAGTGTATCCACTTTATCAAATTTATCTTACGAGGTAAGACATGAAACATTCGCTGTTCGAAAATAACAAAAAATACCATCACACTTAAATATCACACTCAGTGTCCTTTTATCCTAAGATGACACGAGTCTTACTATTCTGCAACCATTTTCTTCTGCATAAAACAATAGGCTTTTTTAAACTAGCATGAACTGGTTCAAGATCCAATATACATCATTGAGGATATGCTGAATGCACGTCTTTCACAGAATTATAATCTGTTAATGATAAAAATGCTTTTCCTAAGAAAGTAGAACATTTTAAACAAATATACAGAAGGAGATACCAACAAAAGATAAAGTTTTCACTATTATATAGGAGGAAATACAACATAGATATGTTTATTGGTTGAGATGTAAAGGGAAAGTAATAATTTCCGTTTCTAGAAAAGCTTTTCTTTGAAATATTTGAGCTGTATCAAAGTGGATATAAAAGTATTTACAGCTTTCTCAGTATCATTTAATGTTATTTTTTTGGACGAAATGAGATCATCAAATAATTTGAGGAATTATGTATTGAAAATAAGGTTATAAAATTTGCGTGAAATAACGTCTATAATAATAAAAATTATACAATACTGAGATAGAGTTATGCATTTTGTAAGGGACATGTTGGATCGGGCCAGTACCGATCAGTTGAACCTTGGTCTGTATCACTATCTTCTTGCGGGGCATTTGAATTATCATGATTTGACCCTGAGTGTTCTGGCCAGCTGGAATTTTCATCTATAGCATCTTCACCAGCTTGTTCTGCTAAGCTCGAATCTGCCACACTTCTATGAAGTTGCAGTTGTCTGAGATAATAGCGTCTTTGACGAGCATTGCGTCGAAGCCAGAGTTGACGGTTGAGAAAAGGAAGGTTATTTTCTGAGTCCGTATCGATCGTAGCAAGAATATAGGAAGTTTCGCTAGGGTTTGCTTGATCCAAATTGTTTTCTTCTGGATTAGGAATGGCATCAGGCCAATGGGGCCACACATATCCTGCTGCAGCTTCAAATGACGTATTTATTGGGAAGTTGTTTCTAGCATCATTTCCTGTTCTTTGAATATTCGCTACTGGTTCACTAGCAGAAGGATGTTGCAAATTTCTGGATTCGATTGGATGTAATGAACCTCCAGGCGAAGTTTGAATATTTTGACTTGGTGGGCTAACTAGCATGCTGCTTCTACTTTCGCTACTTGTGTAACCAAAATTAGATAGCATTAAGTGGCTAAGTGAACTATCTCGATCACTTGATAGCAGAGGTTGACCACTACTTGCCCATGAGTCAGTTAGAAACAGACCAACACTAAACTGCTCATTATTCTGGTTGTTTCTAGATGTGGTGTTATTCATTTGAAAATTGGGGTCAATATTTCCTGTTGCACTTGTTTCATCAACTTTAATTAGTGTTGGATGACTGTGGGTAGCAAATGGCGAATGACTCCAGCGCTCACCTATGCCGGAATTCATACTTATGGATGTCGACATTGTATAATCTGTGCGACCACCAATGCTACGTCGTGTGTCGTGGATATTTCCCCAAGCGACTTGCTTGCAAAACTGTTGAAGGTAATAGCAAATTAGTCCTTACACGCTTACTAGTATCAAACCGTCGGTTTGTTAACCCACTGCCTGAACTTGAATTCTGTAAAGGTGAACTGGAGTTTCCACTTTTCATTGACTGAAATGATGGGACATTTTGCTTAGATTGCTGAAAACGCTCACCAGAAAATCGTGTGGTTGGATAGATAGTAGCACGACTTCTTGTGTCACCTCCGGTGATACTGTACACTTCAATGTTTGAACTGCTTTCGTTCTGAAGTACCAAGGGAAAGAAAATAAGTTTGAGACTTGGCATATCTACCCGAACTGACTAAACAATAGCATGAAAATTAAAAAAATTGATTTTATCTATTGAATGTAAAAAAGACCTATTACTACTAGTGAACATAAACCATTAGGATTAGTAGTTTTCATATTCATCAGTCATTATGCTAGTTTTGTTCTTGTACATTAGTCTAAACTGTAATATCTGATAACTGTTAACCTACGTCATTGTGTAACAAGTTGTAGTAGGTTTTAATAGACAGAATTTTTTGCTCAGATGCAGTTTTTAAACAGGTCTAGATGTACTAAGACATATTATAATTTTTGTGTGATAAAAGATGTTTGTTGTACTATGAAACTAAAATTCACCATTAATAAACATTTTGGGCAGCCTACTTGAACTTTAGGCTACCAAATTTATCCATCGAACATTTTTCATCAAATTCTTTCTTTTCAGTTTGTTTCAATCATTTAAATATATCCTTTGAATGTAACATGTGCTCTTAGGCATTCTTGAACTGTTTCCAACTCTCTGTTTCTCGAGTCAGTAATACAGCAGAGAAAAGAATGTTACGTCATATGGGAATGGACTTATTTCTGTATATTTCTATCCATCAGATGCTTAGCTTGAGTTTCAGATTTTCGTGCAGTCTGAACTAACCGCCACCGCAAAAATTACGTTTGCAATTCTGTTGATTCTTCATTACGGACTGGATGCCCATCCCGAACCAGCTGGCTATTTCACATTATTTCCCTCAATACTGTTATTATTAACATCATTCTGATACAATAACCATTTCGTCTAAAAGTATTGTTCTGGGGGTATTTTGTTGAAAAATTACATTCTGAGAATTCCACACTGTCATACATATTGTTTGGAATAAGGCGATTGTTACTATTATTATTTCCCGCTCTAATTATCATTAAAATAAAACTACTTTCTTTGGTTGAAACATTAACGTCCGATTTCAAAATCGTGACACAAATATAACTCTTCTTGTGGTAAACTGAATTTCTGACAGCTGAAAAACTTTTATTTGTGTGTATCCATTCAGAGATTTTCTCCATAAACTTCACATAGTTAGCTGACGTATAAAATTGATTGAACTGGGGAAATACCTATGATATTCGTTCTGATCTGCTTGCTCGCTTTGATTCTTATCTTGAAAGTCCCCAAAACAGTTGAGGCAATATAATTCACCGATGAAATCAAATCTTTGCATGAATTATGTTATTTTCATGTGTGATAAGCAAACATACATTTAACACATTACGGGAAAAAGAATAAATACCCGCTCTTCTTGGATGAAATTCTGACTCAAAGAAAATGTTTCTGTAAAACGATCAATTTACAGGAAACTGATTTGAGCAGAGAATTACCTAAATTTCCATAGCTTTTTTCCAATGCAATATAACTGACGCTTGATAAAGTGTCTATTTGAGGATCCAAATTATCCATGTAGCAGGCACAACCAATGATGACATCAAAATTAAAAGTAATAAGGTTACCGAAATACGATATCCATCAAAACTCAAAAATTGATGCAGAAAGCAAATTAAGTTAAAGCTTATTCTGGATTAGATTTCAAAGAAAAGCATTTATACCATCTTGATGCAAAGAATAGAATAAAGTAGCATATTTTTTAGAAACATTATCCTAAAGTATAATGTGGCATGGCTTATCATATTTGGGAACATTGCACATGTTGTGGTGCAAAACTGATCTTCAGTTGTACTTTCGAGGCCTGAATTACCGGGTGATCACTTGAATTCCATACACTGGTGGTGCTGATGTCATCTTATAACCGAGTATGACCTCACCTCCATACACTTGCATTTTTCGTATGAAAAACCTTAAGTAGTAAATCTGTTAAAGAAATGTTAGAAACACAAGGCGCTGGCACATCAAGACAGTTAAACGAACTACGTTTTCGAATTATACCATTGAATTCATAAGACGGAAAAATTGTTTTTAAAAAGTGAAATCTAGATGATCGTCGAAGAAATATAGTTAGGGGAAATTGTATATTATTGACAGAATTAGAAAATTAACGACTATTCAGACCTCAGTTAGGCATGAAACAAGGTACTTACGATTTGTTATTATTTCACGGGCATAGTATTTATTGACCTCTTTTCTTGGTTCAGTAATCTCCTAACTACTGTTGTTTGATTATAGTTACTACCTTGAGATTTACTTTCTTACATCCAATTTTTAAAAGTTACTGAAAGTTATCACTGTAACTAATAATCTGCTTTATCTTTCACTACTACTTCACAATATACTTGACTCTACGGAAAATTAATTAATTTTCCTTCGTACATTTTTAATTATTACGTAGAGTTAACCTGTTGACCAATAATAGACATACTTGGTGTGTCGTAATTATAAGTATCATTGTACACCACTTGAAAGTGCTTAATCCAGGACATGTCTGGCAAAGACTACGTGTTCCATATTGGTGGTTTATAGGAATTTAAATTTCTAAGGTACTGTTTTTTAAAAACTAACATCAAGAGAGGAACCACTTAAGAGTCGGCAGCAATACACAGTTATTTCGTTCTAACATGAAGCTCATAAGCAGTGGGCACCTATGTACACTGCAGCCAAGGATTTTTAGGTTATGCTGCGAAAAAGTTGCCACTGAGACAGTTCACTGGAATCCAATGGTATATATCTTTTTAGATTTGTCAATTTGCAATTAAGCTAGTATTCCATCCGAAGTCATCGGAGAGTATATATCCTCACGTCCAACTTGGTTGAGCCAACAGGTCATAGCTATTTATTTGATTTTCTAAAAACCATCACGGTGCACTTGGAAAATGAGCACTGCAAGTTATTTAAGTGGTGGTTTGTGGAGACTGATCGGTTTCCAGGCAGTTTTCATCACAGACTGAAATTCGTTGCAAAACGGTAGTTATCAAAATTGCGTATGATGTCTATTTGACGACTATGTTGCACTTCCTGCCAGAAGGAGCGTGACAGTAGTTGGGTTATCCTGGTGGATGACCATGAAAATACTGCCTTCCCTATCAAAAGAGGCGATTCGAAATTTTCAATCCTTCAAGTAACATACTCCTCCCTGACATGCGGTCTTTCTGTGCCAGTGGTATAGTTTCTTTGACATCTGGTAGTAGCATAATCGAGTGTCAACAAAAGTTCGGAGGCAGGAAGTGTGTTGCTTAAACAAACCTCCACTGACAGTTTGTGCACTGCTTGATTGAGTTGTGCCGCAAGGTTTAAAAGGAATAGTAAATCTCATCCACACTTTCTAGATTTAGCTGCATATACATAGATTGATTACAGTGCGAATAAAGTTAAAAGTGAGTTCTGCAAAAAACTGTCCAGCTTTTTGTTGAGAGATAGAGGTTCGAAAGTGGTTCTCATCGAAAGTTAACGCACAGGTAAGCAGTCTAATTCAGACATCAAGGCATTAAGGTGGTAATTCCAGAATCCCAGCCAACTGAAAGAATAACGACACTTATCGACTGCAACTTTACACAGTTAGCTACTTTTTCTAGGCTAACTCGAACCTCAGACATAAATAAAGATATAGCCTGTTGTCGTGCCCACCAACTTAATTTATTTGATGAATACAGACCATGTTTCTGTCAGTAACCGCCGGAGGGTTGCCGCTCCCTTTTAAGCATATGTTCAGGAACGGTCCACGTGGTCGCCCATGTCTTCTAGTAAATATGCGGGAAAAAGGCGGTAAAAAGATCACTGCAAGTAAAGTTTAACTATGAGAATTGTAAGGCCAATTTCAGTGGCTAGCCAGTTACAGAAACAGGGCAACCTCACACACTGTTAAGAAATCCAAGGCATGTCCAGTATGCTGTGAAAAAACATTAGACACCGTAAACGACTGTCAGAAGGAGACTAGGAAGAGTCAGTGCACCTCATCAGCTTCTTTCGAGTAAATGCATGCAATCGAAAACGTTTCTGCGCTATTTTGGCAAAAAAGATAGAGGGAAGTAGCTCAAAGGTAGAATAAATAGGAGGATGACCAGAGAACATCAGAAAAGCCAAGTGGCGAAGACTAAATAGATAAAAAAACAGTGTGACAGATAACATTGAGCGTCTATTTAGACCAACCAAAGAAACTTAGGCAAATGTTTGTGCTTAGTGAAGTAAAAGTGGAGAAGGATATGTCTGTGATTCAGTGGCAGTGAAAATGACTAAAACGATGGGTGGAGAACTTCAAGGGATAGCTTAGCATGCCTCCAGTTAGTCTTTGGTTGTACAATTTCTCACCAGGTCATGAATGGAAAATTTAAATTAGGGATCCAATTCTTCGCGAAGTCAGGAAGTCTGTAAGCTGTTTGAAACGTGGTGGAGCGGCAGAGCCTGATGAACTTGCACCAATGGCAGTCTAGGATGGTTGGAATCTATTATTTTTTTAAAGATTAACTGATGTGTTTACTACCGTGACATATGATTCCCTCTTACAGGTCACAATAACTGATTGCCCAGGTCTTAAAGAAAAGAGGGAGATCCTACTATGATAGCGTAATCAATAACGTAATAGTGCTTTGGATTCTAGGTTTAGCAGTCATCAAATGGCTAAGGGAGTTTCCAAGAGTTCAATTCTAAGAAAAATAGGTGAGTTGTGGGTGTCTCGACTAGATATTCACCATAAGTAGTGTTTTGGAACTTACTCTCACTTATTAGCACCTGGCGTCCAACTTGATGAATTGAGAGGTCTTATAGTAGTGTCTCCTCCTGAAAAGTGTGCCAGGTAGTTACATCAGTGTAGTACGAGTTTGGTATTCACACGTAGTGGTCACGTTAGAGCGTACAAGGAGGCATCAGGTAAGTTGTCCGCCTAAGGTTATTTTTGTGAAGGGTGTCGACCACCTACATTTTTATCTAAATTTGTCAAAGAAATGCTTATGGCACTCTGATTTCACAGTTTGATGTTGTCGTAGAAAACCAAGTAGGAAACTTGGAGAATGCAGCTAACTGTAGTCCTTTCACGTGTAGAGACTGGCAAAATGCAGAGTATTCTGTATAACCTGGGTGAAAATTTAAAAATGTTAGGATATTGTTGATCACTACTGAAATGAAGATAGTTAGTCCTAGACTAGTCCACACTGATTCTTCATTTGACAAAAAGGTGTGAAGTAGTTGGTCACATTGACCAGTTCACTTATTTGAGAAGTAGGACAAGCTCCAATGAATAAATGACAGAAAATCTCTCGTCCTCAATACGAAAGGCTTGTCTCGGTTTCGATCAAATTATACTCCATATGTCGCACTGTGATAACTGATAGCCTATTGGGCACGTCATTTACTGTACTTTAGTTAGCTGTGTTATATAACATGGCAGTGAAAAGTCTCCATTAAATGTGTAGGACCCGAAGAGTCTGTAGAAGTAGAAGGAGAAGGCCGACTGGGGACATCCTGCATCAGGCCGTCGAGTGGAATCGCCATGGGAATCGACGAGTTGGGAGTCCGAGGTGAGGGTGACATGGAGGAGATCGTGCGAGGTGGAAATGAGAGGTTGTGGGTAGTCGTGGCGACAGGTTCGAAAGATTTCAGAGAAGAGAGTGGAATGGAGACGTGCTACTGAAGCCCCATATTCCCTTAGGAACTCAAGGGACAAATAATAATAATAATAGTAATAATAATAATAATAATAATGCATAACCCTTTTGAGGTTTTAATATATTGAGAAGTGAAGAGTCTGTGGAATGGGGTTTTGGGGCAATCAGCTGGTGTAACTACTTTTAGCGAATTCGTCTGCAGACCATGGTTTTGTAGGTTTCTTCTGCTAAAGCTTAAACGGCTGGTCCAGGCATTTCACATGCTTTAATAGGGGATTGTATCTGTAAAAGAGGGTATTTGAAAATGTTCCGGGGTGGTAGAAGGTGGAAATGATGGGAATTCATGAATTCATTGGCTGGCATTAGTCTGACTGTTAAAATCATTATTATAAGTTTCTTAAAAGTGAGGTCCAAACTAGGTTCGAATTTCTCAAATACGCTTCACTCCAATATTTTACTATTTGTGGTTAAGGTGTATATCGACTTGGGCTATTGCATTGACTAGTAAGTTTTATTCGTTTCCACAGCATGTAATATACATCCTGATATGTTAAATCTCTTTGAAGTAATGTTTTAGACCATATATTCTGTTCGTTAGTTCTAGTGACTAGTATGTGCTGTAAATGGACCTCAGCTTATTTCTGATGTTGGACTTATCTGCTGGCTCTCGGATATGAACACTAAATTTTCACACACACATCTATGTAGACCTGAAGAATATCTTAAAGAAGAAATTATGAAGCATACACTACTGAACTGAATAGCTTTTTGACTCACTGTGCACCTTAATTATGAGATTTTTGAGGAAGGATGAAATTTTCACTCTTCTGACTATAGTATTAAAGAAGGCCGAAGGAACAGCTTAAACACAAAATTCAATCACTTTCCCAAAAATATTAAGACCAGGTAAATCGAGAAAATCAGGAATAAAGTAGGCTATATATCAAGTAATTATGGTATCACTTAACTTTTAAATCTAAGGAAAGAAGAATTACTAAGACTTGTTCATTTTGGCATAAGCGCCTTCACTCACAGGGGTGCAGGTAGATCCAGATGGCAAGTCCGAAATAGGACGAAACGCGCTTCTTAGGTTGGTCTGCTACCCACAACCAGGTGGACTATATATAATAACCAATAATTTAAGTTGTGAATTTGATGTCTATTTCTTCTGAAAATATTCAAACTTCCATATCCGGTATTTACACTCCGTATTTTTTTCTTTATATAGCTATCCTGAAGTCAGCTTTCAGTTCTAATAGCTAATGGTTCTTCTGAACCATCAAACATCTGTCATGCAGTTGTTGAAAAAAGTGGAGTTTGGTGGGCTCTGGTCATCTTAGTTTATGTATACGTTTTCATTCCTTGTACAGCTTACTTAAATTCACACATAATTTATTCTGATATTGTCATCATATGTACATCAGGTTGTCTGTTTCATAGCAATCAACTATCCAGCAGTAGTTTCATCTCGCCATTATATATCTGTATGGATGAGAATATTGTCATCATTAGTCGTAGATGATTCAAGTTTGAAAAGGTGTCAGCTCCAGAAGAATTTGTGTTACTTTTAGAAAACAGAGTTAAAAACGAATACTTATTTTCGGTTATCTTCAGATTTTTTGAATTGACTTTATTTCATTTGAAGTGAAATAAGGTATGAGCAGGCGATGAAGTTGAGAAGGTCCACAGTTGCATCTTAGCATTCACATGATATTGTAGTATAAAGAAATAAGGGAGAATGTAATCAATTCAATGAAGGACTTATACAAGGCTGGTTATCAACAGCTAACTTGTTTGGACTTGGATTTCGGAATTCGATATAGGTTTCTCAAACCGAAATTTACACAGTAATTGAAACCAATCGGTCAAACATTTTTTGTTGATAATTTACAGGAGAGACGAATTTTAAGGAAACAAACCTTGTAGGGACTTCAGTGAGTTAGAATGAAATGAAGTAATTATATGAACTCTGAAAACTGCTTAAATTTTGAAGCTCGTCATATTGCATACAGGTGACGTAATCAACAATATCTTAAAAAGTCGAGAGTCTCACCTTGTATTCTTCAACATATGGCAATACCTTAGATGTTTATTCTGTCAAAAAAGATTGGTAAACTTGTCCAATTACCTACCTTCTAGTATTTTTACAAAATACAGTTTAAAGATACGTTTGAGTAAAAATGAATACGTTGTACCGGATACTATTATGAAATTCAAACGACTTCAGTACTGCATTGTTTGGGTATATACTCTGATTACATCTGATAATATTTTTTATTTTAATTTCATTCTATGAATTAACGTAACTAATGACTTTCAGAAGCAAGTTCATTTCCTATTAATTGTAAATATTCATTTTGTCGAAATTCTAGAGATATATAATGTAAATCACTTTAGGATATCATCCATAAGCTTTTGGTTTCTTCCTGGACTCTTAAAAGTTCACCCATTCAATCACTAGCAAAGGAAAAAAGATATCAAATTTGAAGATGCAAGAAGCATGAAGCTCTCCTAGTTGCTAAGGCTAATATTCAGTTGGACAGTGAAATAAACAGTAATTCAGATGAAGCCAAAAAATATAAATGGGTCTTCAAAAACCAGTCGACCTTTTTGGTGAACATAATAAAGTGATACAAGCAACTTCAAAACAGTCACGTAGTCCATTTAAAATTGAATTAGTGTGTGCGCCGAATACCCCATGGGAGACGAGAAGTGATGTAGCTGACCAATTAGAATAACAATATGAAAGAGACCTGTTTTGGAGAATACGTGGAGGCAAAAAATATATAGAGGGAAAAAGATATACTGTTAAAACCTTTGCCAAATCATTGAGTTGCGCAAAAGTCAAACTTAGGATGTTTTCTTCAGTGACCTATAAGTGATCTCACTTAAATTCAGTGCCGAAACGAATTGTAAGAAATTGTCTTAGAAATTTAATAAGCATAGCGGCATGAAATTTCATGAAAACAATAATGTAGATTGGTGTAGACAGAAACTTCATGTCACTTTCAGAAAGAGATTGAAAAGACAATTCTGATCTATTATAGGTTATATAAAAGCCAACAGCCAACAGGCGTTCAGTAATAAGAAAAGACCTGACATTGCTGTATAACCAAGAAAAATATCATGAATGACGCCACATCGCGAAGCAAGAAAAAGGGAAAAAAGTGAAATAATGAAAAAGTGATATTAAAAACTGGGAATGTCATACGAAGAGACAAAGACAGTATTGAGACAGGTGAATATAAAGACAAACAAAACAAAAGTGGAACTTTGCATAGAACCACATCGGTTCAACTATGTTGCACTTCCTGCCAGAAGGAGCGTGACAGTAGTTGGGTTATCCTGGTGGATGACCATGAAAATACTGCCTTCCCTATCAAAAGAGGCGATTCGAAATTTTCAATCCTTCAAGTAACATACTCCTCCCTGACATGCGGTCTTTCTGTGCCAGTGGTATAGTTTCTTTGACATCTGGTAGTAGCATAATCGAGTGTCAACAAAAGTTCGGAGGCAGGAAGTGTGTTGCTTAAACAAACCTCCACTGACAGTTTGTGCACTGCTTGATTGAATTTCTGACAGCTGAAAAACTTTTATTTGTGTGTATCCATTCAGAGATTTTCTCCATAAACTTCACATAGTTAGCTGACGTATAAAATTGATTGAACTGGGGAAATACCTATGATATTCGTTCTGATCTGCTTGCTCGCTTTGATTCTTATCTTGAAAGTCCCCAAAACAGTTGAGGCAATATAATTCACCGATGAAATCAAATCTTTGCATGAATTATGTTATTTTCATGTGTGATAAGCAAACATACATTTAACACATTACGGGAAAAAGAATAAATACCCGCTCTTCTTGGATGAAATTCTGACTCAAAGAAAATGTTTCTGTAAAACGATCAATTTACAGGAAACTGATTTGAGCAGAGAATTACCTAAATTTCCATAGCTTTTTTCCAATGCAATATAACTGACGCTTGATAAAGTGTCTATTTGAGGATCCAAATTATCCATGTAGCAGGCACAACCAATGATGACATCAAAATTAAAAGTAATAAGGTTACCGAAATACGATATCCATCAAAACTCAAAAATTGATGCAGAAAGCAAATTAAGTTAAAGCTTATTCTGGATTAGATTTCAAAGAAAAGCATTTATACCATCTTGATGCAAAGAATAGAATAAAGTAGCATATTTTTTAGAAACATTATCCTAAAGTATAATGTGGCATGGCTTATCATATTTGGGAACATTGCACATGTTGTGGTGCAAAACTGATCTTCAGTTGTACTTTCGAGGCCTGAATTACCGGGTGATCACTTGAATTCCATACACTGGTGGTGCTGATGTCATCTTATAACCGAGTATGACCTCACCTCCATACACTTGCATTTTTCGTATGAAAAACCTTAAGTAGTAAATCTGTTAAAGAAATGTTAGAAACACAAGGCGCTGGCACATCAAGACAGTTAAACGAACTACGTTTTCGAATTATACCATTGAATTCATAAGACGGAAAAATTGTTTTTAAAAAGTGAAATCTAGATGATCGTCGAAGAAATATAGTTAGGGGAAATTGTATATTATTGACAGAATTAGAAAATTAACGACTATTCAGACCTCAGTTAGGCATGAAACAAGGTACTTACGATTTGTTATTATTTCACGGGCATAGTATTTATTGACCTCTTTTCTTGGTTCAGTAATCTCCTAACTACTGTTGTTTGATTATAGTTACTACCTTGAGATTTACTTTCTTACATCCAATTTTTAAAAGTTACTGAAAGTTATCACTGTAACTAATAATCTGCTTTATCTTTCACTACTACTTCACAATATACTTGACTCTACGGAAAATTAATTAATTTTCCTTCGTACATTTTTAATTATTACGTAGAGTTAACCTGTTGACCAATAATAGACATACTTGGTGTGTCGTAATTATAAGTATCATTGTACACCACTTGAAAGTGCTTAATCCAGGACATGTCTGGCAAAGACTACGTGTTCCATATTGGTGGTTTATAGGAATTTAAATTTCTAAGGTACTGTTTTTTAAAAACTAACATCAAGAGAGGAACCACTTAAGAGTCGGCAGCAATACACAGTTATTTCGTTCTAACATGAAGCTCATAAGCAGTGGGCACCTATGTACACTGCAGCCAAGGATTTTTAGGTTATGCTGCGAAAAAGTTGCCACTGAGACAGTTCACTGGAATCCAATGGTATATATCTTTTTAGATTTGTCAATTTGCAATTAAGCTAGTATTCCATCCGAAGTCATCGGAGAGTATATATCCTCACGTCCAACTTGGTTGAGCCAACAGGTCATAGCTATTTATTTGATTTTCTAAAAACCATCACGGTGCACTTGGAAAATGAGCACTGCAAGTTATTTAAGTGGTGGTTTGTGGAGACTGATCGGTTTCCAGGCAGTTTTCATCACAGACTGAAATTCGTTGCAAAACGGTAGTTATCAAAATTGCGTATGATGTCTATTTGACGACTATGTTGCACTTCCTGCCAGAAGGAGCGTGACAGTAGTTGGGTTATCCTGGTGGATGACCATGAAAATACTGCCTTCCCTATCAAAAGAGGCGATTCGAAATTTTCAATCCTTCAAGTAACATACTCCTCCCTGACATGCGGTCTTTCTGTGCCAGTGGTATAGTTTCTTTGACATCTGGTAGTAGCATAATCGAGTGTCAACAAAAGTTCGGAGGCAGGAAGTGTGTTGCTTAAACAAACCTCCACTGACAGTTTGTGCACTGCTTGATTGAATTTCTGACAGCTGAAAAACTTTTATTTGTGTGTATCCATTCAGAGATTTTCTCCATAAACTTCACATAGTTAGCTGACGTATAAAATTGATTGAACTGGGGAAATACCTATGATATTCGTTCTGATCTGCTTGCTCGCTTTGATTCTTATCTTGAAAGTCCCCAAAACAGTTGAGGCAATATAATTCACCGATGAAATCAAATCTTTGCATGAATTATGTTATTTTCATGTGTGATAAGCAAACATACATTTAACACATTACGGGAAAAAGAATAAATACCCGCTCTTCTTGGATGAAATTCTGACTCAAAGAAAATGTTTCTGTAAAACGATCAATTTACAGGAAACTGATTTGAGCAGAGAATTACCTAAATTTCCATAGCTTTTTTCCAATGCAATATAACTGACGCTTGATAAAGTGTCTATTTGAGGATCCAAATTATCCATGTAGCAGGCACAACCAATGATGACATCAAAATTAAAAGTAATAAGGTTACCGAAATACGATATCCATCAAAACTCAAAAATTGATGCAGAAAGCAAATTAAGTTAAAGCTTATTCTGGATTAGATTTCAAAGAAAAGCATTTATACCATCTTGATGCAAAGAATAGAATAAAGTAGCATATTTTTTAGAAACATTATCCTAAAGTATAATGTGGCATGGCTTATCATATTTGGGAACATTGCACATGTTGTGGTGCAAAACTGATCTTCAGTTGTACTTTCGAGGCCTGAATTACCGGGTGATCACTTGAATTCCATACACTGGTGGTGCTGATGTCATCTTATAACCGAGTATGACCTCACCTCCATACACTTGCATTTTTCGTATGAAAAACCTTAAGTAGTAAATCTGTTAAAGAAATGTTAGAAACACAAGGCGCTGGCACATCAAGACAGTTAAACGAACTACGTTTTCGAATTATACCATTGAATTCATAAGACGGAAAAATTGTTTTTAAAAAGTGAAATCTAGATGATCGTCGAAGAAATATAGTTAGGGGAAATTGTATATTATTGACAGAATTAGAAAATTAACGACTATTCAGACCTCAGTTAGGCATGAAACAAGGTACTTACGATTTGTTATTATTTCACGGGCATAGTATTTATTGACCTCTTTTCTTGGTTCAGTAATCTCCTAACTACTGTTGTTTGATTATAGTTACTACCTTGAGATTTACTTTCTTACATCCAATTTTTAAAAGTTACTGAAAGTTATCACTGTAACTAATAATCTGCTTTATCTTTCACTACTACTTCACAATATACTTGACTCTACGGAAAATTAATTAATTTTCCTTCGTACATTTTTAATTATTACGTAGAGTTAACCTGTTGACCAATAATAGACATACTTGGTGTGTCGTAATTATAAGTATCATTGTACACCACTTGAAAGTGCTTAATCCAGGACATGTCTGGCAAAGACTACGTGTTCCATATTGGTGGTTTATAGGAATTTAAATTTCTAAGGTACTGTTTTTTAAAAACTAACATCAAGAGAGGAACCACTTAAGAGTCGGCAGCAATACACAGTTATTTCGTTCTAACATGAAGCTCATAAGCAGTGGGCACCTATGTACACTGCAGCCAAGGATTTTTAGGTTATGCTGCGAAAAAGTTGCCACTGAGACAGTTCACTGGAATCCAATGGTATATATCTTTTTAGATTTGTCAATTTGCAATTAAGCTAGTATTCCATCCGAAGTCATCGGAGAGTATATATCCTCACGTCCAACTTGGTTGAGCCAACAGGTCATAGCTATTTATTTGATTTTCTAAAAACCATCACGGTGCACTTGGAAAATGAGCACTGCAAGTTATTTAAGTGGTGGTTTGTGGAGACTGATCGGTTTCCAGGCAGTTTTCATCACAGACTGAAATTCGTTGCAAAACGGTAGTTATCAAAATTGCGTATGATGTCTATTTGACGACTATGTTGCACTTCCTGCCAGAAGGAGCGTGACAGTAGTTGGGTTATCCTGGTGGATGACCATGAAAATACTGCCTTCCCTATCAAAAGAGGCGATTCGAAATTTTCAATCCTTCAAGTAACATACTCCTCCCTGACATGCGGTCTTTCTGTGCCAGTGGTATAGTTTCTTTGACATCTGGTAGTAGCATAATCGAGTGTCAACAAAAGTTCGGAGGCAGGAAGTGTGTTGCTTAAACAAACCTCCACTGACAGTTTGTGCACTGCTTGATTGAGTTGTGCCGCAAGGTTTAAAAGGAATAGTAAATCTCATCCACACTTTCTAGATTTAGCTGCATATACATAGATTGATTACAGTGCGAATAAAGTTAAAAGTGAGTTCTGCAAAAAACTGTCCAGCTTTTTGTTGAGAGATAGAGGTTCGAAAGTGGTTCTCATCGAAAGTTAACGCACAGGTAAGCAGTCTAATTCAGACATCAAGGCATTAAGGTGGTAATTCCAGAATCCCAGCCAACTGAAAGAATAACGACACTTATCGACTGCAACTTTACACAGTTAGCTACTTTTTCTAGGCTAACTCGAACCTCAGACATAAATAAAGATATAGCCTGTTGTCGTGCCCACCAACTTAATTTATTTGATGAATACAGACCATGTTTCTGTCAGTAACCGCCGGAGGGTTGCCGCTCCCTTTTAAGCATATGTTCAGGAACGGTCCACGTGGTCGCCCATGTCTTCTAGTAAATATGCGGGAAAAAGGCGGTAAAAAGATCACTGCAAGTAAAGTTTAACTATGAGAATTGTAAGGCCAATTTCAGTGGCTAGCCAGTTACAGAAACAGGGCAACCTCACACACTGTTAAGAAATCCAAGGCATGTCCAGTATGCTGTGAAAAAACATTAGACACCGTAAACGACTGTCAGAAGGAGACTAGGAAGAGTCAGTGCACCTCATCAGCTTCTTTCGAGTAAATGCATGCAATCGAAAACGTTTCTGCGCTATTTTGGCAAAAAAGATAGAGGGAAGTAGCTCAAAGGTAGAATAAATAGGAGGATGACCAGAGAACATCAGAAAAGCCAAGTGGCGAAGACTAAATAGATAAAAAAACAGTGTGACAGATAACATTGAGCGTCTATTTAGACCAACCAAAGAAACTTAGGCAAATGTTTGTGCTTAGTGAAGTAAAAGTGGAGAAGGATATGTCTGTGATTCAGTGGCAGTGAAAATGACTAAAACGATGGGTGGAGAACTTCAAGGGATAGCTTAGCATGCCTCCAGTTAGTCTTTGGTTGTACAATTTCTCACCAGGTCATGAATGGAAAATTTAAATTAGGGATCCAATTCTTCGCGAAGTCAGGAAGTCTGTAAGCTGTTTGAAACGTGGTGGAGCGGCAGAGCCTGATGAACTTGCACCAATGGCAGTCTAGGATGGTTGGAATCTATTATTTTTTTAAAGATTAACTGATGTGTTTACTACCGTGACATATGATTCCCTCTTACAGGTCACAATAACTGATTGCCCAGGTCTTAAAGAAAAGAGGGAGATCCTACTATGATAGCGTAATCAATAACGTAATAGTGCTTTGGATTCTAGGTTTAGCAGTCATCAAATGGCTAAGGGAGTTTCCAAGAGTTCAATTCTAAGAAAAATAGGTGAGTTGTGGGTGTCTCGACTAGATATTCACCATAAGTAGTGTTTTGGAACTTACTCTCACTTATTAGCACCTGGCGTCCAACTTGATGAATTGAGAGGTCTTATAGTAGTGTCTCCTCCTGAAAAGTGTGCCAGGTAGTTACATCAGTGTAGTACGAGTTTGGTATTCACACGTAGTGGTCACGTTAGAGCGTACAAGGAGGCATCAGGTAAGTTGTCCGCCTAAGGTTATTTTTGTGAAGGGTGTCGACCACCTACATTTTTATCTAAATTTGTCAAAGAAATGCTTATGGCACTCTGATTTCACAGTTTGATGTTGTCGTAGAAAACCAAGTAGGAAACTTGGAGAATGCAGCTAACTGTAGTCCTTTCACGTGTAGAGACTGGCAAAATGCAGAGTATTCTGTATAACCTGGGTGAAAATTTAAAAATGTTAGGATATTGTTGATCACTACTGAAATGAAGATAGTTAGTCCTAGACTAGTCCACACTGATTCTTCATTTGACAAAAAGGTGTGAAGTAGTTGGTCACATTGACCAGTTCACTTATTTGAGAAGTAGGACAAGCTCCAATGAATAAATGACAGAAAATCTCTCGTCCTCAATACGAAAGGCTTGTCTCGGTTTCGATCAAATTATACTCCATATGTCGCACTGTGATAACTGATAGCCTATTGGGCACGTCATTTACTGTACTTTAGTTAGCTGTGTTATATAACATGGCAGTGAAAAGTCTCCATTAAATGTGTAGGACCCGAAGAGTCTGTAGAAGTAGAAGGAGAAGGCCGACTGGGGACATCCTGCATCAGGCCGTCGAGTGGAATCGCCATGGGAATCGACGAGTTGGGAGTCCGAGGTGAGGGTGACATGGAGGAGATCGTGCGAGGTGGAAATGAGAGGTTGTGGGTAGTCGTGGCGACAGGTTCGAAAGATTTCAGAGAAGAGAGTGGAATGGAGACGTGCTACTGAAGCCCCATATTCCCTTAGGAACTCAAGGGACAAATAATAATAATAATAGTAATAATAATAATAATAATAATGCATAACCCTTTTGAGGTTTTAATATATTGAGAAGTGAAGAGTCTGTGGAATGGGGTTTTGGGGCAATCAGCTGGTGTAACTACTTTTAGCGAATTCGTCTGCAGACCATGGTTTTGTAGGTTTCTTCTGCTAAAGCTTAAACGGCTGGTCCAGGCATTTCACATGCTTTAATAGGGGATTGTATCTGTAAAAGAGGGTATTTGAAAATGTTCCGGGGTGGTAGAAGGTGGAAATGATGGGAATTCATGAATTCATTGGCTGGCATTAGTCTGACTGTTAAAATCATTATTATAAGTTTCTTAAAAGTGAGGTCCAAACTAGGTTCGAATTTCTCAAATACGCTTCACTCCAATATTTTACTATTTGTGGTTAAGGTGTATATCGACTTGGGCTATTGCATTGACTAGTAAGTTTTATTCGTTTCCACAGCATGTAATATACATCCTGATATGTTAAATCTCTTTGAAGTAATGTTTTAGACCATATATTCTGTTCGTTAGTTCTAGTGACTAGTATGTGCTGTAAATGGACCTCAGCTTATTTCTGATGTTGGACTTATCTGCTGGCTCTCGGATATGAACACTAAATTTTCACACACACATCTATGTAGACCTGAAGAATATCTTAAAGAAGAAATTATGAAGCATACACTACTGAACTGAATAGCTTTTTGACTCACTGTGCACCTTAATTATGAGATTTTTGAGGAAGGATGAAATTTTCACTCTTCTGACTATAGTATTAAAGAAGGCCGAAGGAACAGCTTAAACACAAAATTCAATCACTTTCCCAAAAATATTAAGACCAGGTAAATCGAGAAAATCAGGAATAAAGTAGGCTATATATCAAGTAATTATGGTATCACTTAACTTTTAAATCTAAGGAAAGAAGAATTACTAAGACTTGTTCATTTTGGCATAAGCGCCTTCACTCACAGGGGTGCAGGTAGATCCAGATGGCAAGTCCGAAATAGGACGAAACGCGCTTCTTAGGTTGGTCTGCTACCCACAACCAGGTGGACTATATATAATAACCAATAATTTAAGTTGTGAATTTGATGTCTATTTCTTCTGAAAATATTCAAACTTCCATATCCGGTATTTACACTCCGTATTTTTTTCTTTATATAGCTATCCTGAAGTCAGCTTTCAGTTCTAATAGCTAATGGTTCTTCTGAACCATCAAACATCTGTCATGCAGTTGTTGAAAAAAGTGGAGTTTGGTGGGCTCTGGTCATCTTAGTTTATGTATACGTTTTCATTCCTTGTACAGCTTACTTAAATTCACACATAATTTATTCTGATATTGTCATCATATGTACATCAGGTTGTCTGTTTCATAGCAATCAACTATCCAGCAGTAGTTTCATCTCGCCATTATATATCTGTATGGATGAGAATATTGTCATCATTAGTCGTAGATGATTCAAGTTTGAAAAGGTGTCAGCTCCAGAAGAATTTGTGTTACTTTTAGAAAACAGAGTTAAAAACGAATACTTATTTTCGGTTATCTTCAGATTTTTTGAATTGACTTTATTTCATTTGAAGTGAAATAAGGTATGAGCAGGCGATGAAGTTGAGAAGGTCCACAGTTGCATCTTAGCATTCACATGATATTGTAGTATAAAGAAATAAGGGAGAATGTAATCAATTCAATGAAGGACTTATACAAGGCTGGTTATCAACAGCTAACTTGTTTGGACTTGGATTTCGGAATTCGATATAGGCTTCTCAAACCGAAATTTACACAGTAATTGAAACCAATCGGTCAAACATTTTATGTTGATAATTTACAGGAGAGACGAATTTTAAGGAAACAAACCTTGTAGGGACTTCAGTGAGTTAGAATGAAATGAAGTAATTATATGAACTCTGAAAACTGCTTAAATTTTGAAGCTCGTCATATTGCATACAGGTGACGTAATCAACAATATCTTAAAAAGTCGAGAGTCTCACCTTGTATTCTTCAACATATGGCAATACCTTAGATGTTTATTCTGTCAAAAAAGATTGGTAAACTTGTCCAATTACCTACCTTCTAGTATTTTTACAAAATACAGTTTAAAGATACGTTTGAGTAAAAATGAATACGTTGTACCGGATACTATTATGAAATTCAAACGACTTCAGTACTGCATTGTTTGGGTATATACTCTGATTACATCTGATAATATTTTTTATTTTAATTTCATTCTATGAATTAACGTAACTAATGACTTTCAGAAGCAAGTTCATTTCCTATTAATTGTAAATATTCATTTTGTCGAAATTCTAGAGATATATAATGTAAATCACTTTAGGATATCATCCATAAGCTTTTGGTTTCTTCCTGGACTCTTAAAAGTTCACCCATTCAATCACTAGCAAAGGAAAAAAGATATCAAATTTGAAGATGCAAGAAGCATGAAGCTCTCCTAGTTGCTAAGGCTAATATTCAGTTGGACAGTGAAATAAACAGTAATTCAGATGAAGCCAAAAAATATAAATGGGTCTTCAAAAACCAGTCGACCTTTTTGGTGAACATAATAAAGTGATACAAGCAACTTCAAAACAGTCACGTAGTCCATTTAAAATTGAATTAGTGTGTGCGCCGAATACCTCATGGGAGACGAGAAGTGATGTAGCTGACCAATTAGAATAACAATATGAAAGAGACCTGTTTTGGAGAATACGTGGAGGCAAAAAATATATAGAGGGAAAAAGATATACTGTTAAAACCTTTGCCAAATCATTGAGTTGCGCAAAAGTCAAACTTAGGATGTTTTCTTCAGTGACCTATAAGTGATCTCACTTAAATTCAGTGCCGAAACGAATTGTAAGAAATTGTCTTAGAAATTTAATAAGCATAGCGGCATGAAATTTCATGAAAACAATAATGTAGATTGGTGTAGACAGAAACTTCATGTCACTTTCAGAAAGAGATTGAAAAGACAATTCTGATCTATTATAGGTTATATAAAAGCCAACAGCCAACAGGCGTTCAGTAATAAGAAAAGACCTGACATTGCTGTATAACCAAGAAAAATATCATGAATGACGCCACATCGCGAAGCAAGAAAAAGGGAAAAAAGTGAAATAATGAAAAAGTGATATTAAAAACTGGGAATGTCATACGAAGAGACAAAGACAGTATTGAGACAGGTGAATATAAAGACAAACAAAACAAAAGTGGAACTTTGCATAGAACCACATCGGTTCAACTATGTTGCACTTCCTGCCAGAAGGAGCGTGACAGTAGTTGGGTTATCCTGGTGGATGACCATGAAAATACTGCCTTCCCTATCAAAAGAGGCGATTCGAAATTTTCAATCCTTCAAGTAACATACTCCTCCCTGACATGCGGTCTTTCTGTGCCAGTGGTATAGTTTCTTTGACATCTGGTAGTAGCATAATCGAGTGTCAACAAAAGTTCGGAGGCAGGAAGTGTGTTGCTTAAACAAACCTCCACTGACAGTTTGTGCACTGCTTGATTGAGTTGTGCCGCAAGGTTTAAAAGGAATAGTAAATCTCATCCACACTTTCTAGATTTAGCTGCATATACATAGATTGATTACAGTGCGAATAAAGTTAAAAGTGAGTTCTGCAAAAAACTGTCCAGCTTTTTGTTGAGAGATAGAGGTTCGAAAGTGGTTCTCATCGAAAGTTAACGCACAGGTAAGCAGTCTAATTCAGACATCAAGGCATTAAGGTGGTAATTCCAGAATCCCAGCCAACTGAAAGAATAACGACACTTATCGACTGCAACTTTACACAGTTAGCTACTTTTTCTAGGCTAACTCGAACCTCAGACATAAATAAAGATATAGCCTGTTGTCGTGCCCACCAACTTAATTTATTTGATGAATACAGACCATGTTTCTGTCAGTAACCGCCGGAGGGTTGCCGCTCCCTTTTAAGCATATGTTCAGGAACGGTCCACGTGGTCGCCCATGTCTTCTAGTAAATATGCGGGAAAAAGGCGGTAAAAAGATCACTGCAAGTAAAGTTTAACTATGAGAATTGTAAGGCCAATTTCAGTGGCTAGCCAGTTACAGAAACAGGGCAACCTCACACACTGTTAAGAAATCCAAGGCATGTCCAGTATGCTGTGAAAAAACATTAGACACCGTAAACGACTGTCAGAAGGAGACTAGGAAGAGTCAGTGCACCTCATCAGCTTCTTTCGAGTAAATGCATGCAATCGAAAACGTTTCTGCGCTATTTTGGCAAAAAAGATAGAGGGAAGTAGCTCAAAGGTAGAATAAATAGGAGGATGACCAGAGAACATCAGAAAAGCCAAGTGGCGAAGACTAAATAGATAAAAAAACAGTGTGACAGATAACATTGAGCGTCTATTTAGACCAACCAAAGAAACTTAGGCAAATGTTTGTGCTTAGTGAAGTAAAAGTGGAGAAGGATATGTCTGTGATTCAGTGGCAGTGAAAATGACTAAAACGATGGGTGGAGAACTTCAAGGGATAGCTTAGCATGCCTCCAGTTAGTCTTTGGTTGTACAATTTCTCACCAGGTCATGAATGGAAAATTTAAATTAGGGATCCAATTCTTCGCGAAGTCAGGAAGTCTGTAAGCTGTTTGAAACGTGGTGGAGCGGCAGAGCCTGATGAACTTGCACCAATGGCAGTCTAGGATGGTTGAATCTATTATTTTTTTAAAGATTAACTGATGTGTTTACTACCGTGACATATGATTCCCTCTTACAGGTCACAATAACTGATTGCCCAGGTCTTAAAGAAAAGAGGGAGATCCTACTATGATAGCGTAATCAATAACGTAATAGTGCTTTGGATTCTAGGTTTAGCAGTCATCAAATGGCTAAGGGAGTTTCCAAGAGTTCAATTCTAAGAAAAATAGGTGAGTTGTGGGTGTCTCGACTAGATATTCACCATAAGTAGTGTTTTGGAACTTACTCTCACTTATTAGCACCTGGCGTCCAACTTGATGAATTGAGAGGTCTTATAGTAGTGTCTCCTCCTGAAAAGTGTGCCAGGTAGTTACATCAGTGTAGTACGAGTTTGGTATTCACACGTAGTGGTCACGTTAGAGCGTACAAGGAGGCATCAGGTAAGTTGTCCGCCTAAGGTTATTTTTGTGAAGGGTGTCGACCACCTACATTTTTATCTAAATTTGTCAAAGAAATGCTTATGGCACTCTGATTTCACAGTTTGATGTTGTCGTAGAAAACCAAGTAGGAAACTTGGAGAATGCAGCTAACTGTAGTCCTTTCACGTGTAGAGACTGGCAAAATGCAGAGTATTCTGTATAACCTGGGTGAAAATTTAAAAATGTTAGGATATTGTTGATCACTACTGAAATGAAGATAGTTAGTCCTAGACTAGTCCACACTGATTCTTCATTTGACAAAAAGGTGTGAAGTAGTTGGTCACATTGACCAGTTCACTTATTTGAGAAGTAGGACAAGCTCCAATGAATAAATGACAGAAAATCTCTCGTCCTCAATACGAAAGGCTTGTCTCGGTTTCGATCAAATTATACTCCATATGTCGCACTGTGATAACTGATAGCCTATTGGGCACGTCATTTACTGTACTTTAGTTAGCTGTGTTATATAACATGGCAGTGAAAAGTCTCCATTAAATGTGTAGGACCCGAAGAGTCTGTAGAAGTAGAAGGAGAAGGCCGACTGGGGACATCCTGCATCAGGCCGTCGAGTGGAATCGCCATGGGAATCGACGAGTTGGGAGTCCGAGGTGAGGGTGACATGGAGGAGATCGTGCGAGGTGGAAATGAGAGGTTGTGGGTAGTCGTGGCGACAGGTTCGAAAGATTTCAGAGAAGAGAGTGGAATGGAGACGTGCTACTGAAGCCCCATATTCCCTTAGGAACTCAAGGGACAAATAATAATAATAATAGTAATAATAATAATAATAATAATGCATAACCCTTTTGAGGTTTTAATATATTGAGAAGTGAAGAGTCTGTGGAATGGGGTTTTGGGGCAATCAGCTGGTGTAACTACTTTTAGCGAATTCGTCTGCAGACCATGGTTTTGTAGGTTTCTTCTGCTAAAGCTTAAACGGCTGGTCCAGGCATTTCACATGCTTTAATAGGGGATTGTATCTGTAAAAGAGGGTATTTGAAAATGTTCCGGGGTGGTAGAAGGTGGAAATGATGGGAATTCATGAATTCATTGGCTGGCATTAGTCTGACTGTTAAAATCATTATTATAAGTTTCTTAAAAGTGAGGTCCAAACTAGGTTCGAATTTCTCAAATACGCTTCACTCCAATATTTTACTATTTGTGGTTAAGGTGTATATCGACTTGGGCTATTGCATTGACTAGTAAGTTTTATTCGTTTCCACAGCATGTAATATACATCCTGATATGTTAAATCTCTTTGAAGTAATGTTTTAGACCATATATTCTGTTCGTTAGTTCTAGTGACTAGTATGTGCTGTAAATGGACCTCAGCTTATTTCTGATGTTGGACTTATCTGCTGGCTCTCGGATATGAACACTAAATTTTCACACACACATCTATGTAGACCTGAAGAATATCTTAAAGAAGAAATTATGAAGCATACACTACTGAACTGAATAGCTTTTTGACTCACTGTGCACCTTAATTATGAGATTTTTGAGGAAGGATGAAATTTTCACTCTTCTGACTATAGTATTAAAGAAGGCCGAAGGAACAGCTTAAACACAAAATTCAATCACTTTCCCAAAAATATTAAGACCAGGTAAATCGAGAAAATCAGGAATAAAGTAGGCTATATATCAAGTAATTATGGTATCACTTAACTTTTAAATCTAAGGAAAGAAGAATTACTAAGACTTGTTCATTTTGGCATAAGCGCCTTCACTCACAGGGGTGCAGGTAGATCCAGATGGCAAGTCCGAAATAGGACGAAACGCGCTTCTTAGGTTGGTCTGCTACCCACAACCAGGTGGACTATATATAATAACCAATAATTTAAGTTGTGAATTTGATGTCTATTTCTTCTGAAAATATTCAAACTTCCATATCCGGTATTTACACTCCGTATTTTTTTCTTTATATAGCTATCCTGAAGTCAGCTTTCAGTTCTAATAGCTAATGGTTCTTCTGAACCATCAAACATCTGTCATGCAGTTGTTGAAAAAAGTGGAGTTTGGTGGGCTCTGGTCATCTTAGTTTATGTATACGTTTTCATTCCTTGTACAGCTTACTTAAATTCACACATAATTTATTCTGATATTGTCATCATATGTACATCAGGTTGTCTGTTTCATAGCAATCAACTATCCAGCAGTAGTTTCATCTCGCCATTATATATCTGTATGGATGAGAATATTGTCATCATTAGTCGTAGATGATTCAAGTTTGAAAAGGTGTCAGCTCCAGAAGAATTTGTGTTACTTTTAGAAAACAGAGTTAAAAACGAATACTTATTTTCGGTTATCTTCAGATTTTTTGAATTGACTTTATTTCATTTGAAGTGAAATAAGGTATGAGCAGGCGATGAAGTTGAGAAGGTCCACAGTTGCATCTTAGCATTCACATGATATTGTAGTATAAAGAAATAAGGGAGAATGTAATCAATTCAATGAAGGACTTATACAAGGCTGGTTATCAACAGCTAACTTGTTTGGACTTGGATTTCGGAATTCGATATAGGCTTCTCAAACCGAAATTTACACAGTAATTGAAACCAATCGGTCAAACATTTTATGTTGATAATTTACAGGAGAGACGAATTTTAAGGAAACAAACCTTGTAGGGACTTCAGTGAGTTAGAATGAAATGAAGTAATTATATGAACTCTGAAAACTGCTTAAATTTTGAAGCTCGTCATATTGCATACAGGTGACGTAATCAACAATATCTTAAAAAGTCGAGAGTCTCACCTTGTATTCTTCAACATATGGCAATACCTTAGATGTTTATTCTGTCAAAAAAGATTGGTAAACTTGTCCAATTACCTACCTTCTAGTATTTTTACAAAATACAGTTTAAAGATACGTTTGAGTAAAAATGAATACGTTGTACCGGATACTATTATGAAATTCAAACGACTTCAGTACTGCATTGTTTGGGTATATACTCTGATTACATCTGATAATATTTTTTATTTTAATTTCATTCTATGAATTAACGTAACTAATGACTTTCAGAAGCAAGTTCATTTCCTATTAATTGTAAATATTCATTTTGTCGAAATTCTAGAGATATATAATGTAAATCACTTTAGGATATCATCCATAAGCTTTTGGTTTCTTCCTGGACTCTTAAAAGTTCACCCATTCAATCACTAGCAAAGGAAAAAAGATATCAAATTTGAAGATGCAAGAAGCATGAAGCTCTCCTAGTTGCTAAGGCTAATATTCAGTTGGACAGTGAAATAAACAGTAATTCAGATGAAGCCAAAAAATATAAATGGGTCTTCAAAAACCAGTCGACCTTTTTGGTGAACATAATAAAGTGATACAAGCAACTTCAAAACAGTCACGTAGTCCATTTAAAATTGAATTAGTGTGTGCGCCGAATACCTCATGGGAGACGAGAAGTGATGTAGCTGACCAATTAGAATAACAATATGAAAGAGACCTGTTTTGGAGAATACGTGGAGGCAAAAAATATATAGAGGGAAAAAGATATACTGTTAAAACCTTTGCCAAATCATTGAGTTGCGCAAAAGTCAAACTTAGGATGTTTTCTTCAGTGACCTATAAGTGATCTCACTTAAATTCAGTGCCGAAACGAATTGTAAGAAATTGTCTTAGAAATTTAATAAGCATAGCGGCATGAAATTTCATGAAAACAATAATGTAGATTGGTGTAGACAGAAACTTCATGTCACTTTCAGAAAGAGATTGAAAAGACAATTCTGATCTATTATAGGTTATATAAAAGCCAACAGCCAACAGGCGTTCAGTAATAAGAAAAGACCTGACATTGCTGTATAACCAAGAAAAATATCATGAATGACGCCACATCGCGAAGCAAGAAAAAGGGAAAAAAGTGAAATAATGAAAAAGTGATATTAAAAACTGGGAATGTCATACGAAGAGACAAAGACAGTATTGAGACAGGTGAATATAAAGACAAACAAAACAAAAGTGGAACTTTGCATAGAACCACATCGGTTCAACTATGTTGCACTTCCTGCCAGAAGGAGCGTGACAGTAGTTGGGTTATCCTGGTGGATGACCATGAAAATACTGCCTTCCCTATCAAAAGAGGCGATTCGAAATTTTCAATCCTTCAAGTAACATACTCCTCCCTGACATGCGGTCTTTCTGTGCCAGTGGTATAGTTTCTTTGACATCTGGTAGTAGCATAATCGAGTGTCAACAAAAGTTCGGAGGCAGGAAGTGTGTTGCTTAAACAAACCTCCACTGACAGTTTGTGCACTGCTTGATTGAGTTGTGCCGCAAGGTTTAAAAGGAATAGTAAATCTCATCCACACTTTCTAGATTTAGCTGCATATACATAGATTGATTACAGTGCGAATAAAGTTAAAAGTGAGTTCTGCAAAAAACTGTCCAGCTTTTTGTTGAGAGATAGAGGTTCGAAAGTGGTTCTCATCGAAAGTTAACGCACAGGTAAGCAGTCTAATTCAGACATCAAGGCATTAAGGTGGTAATTCCAGAATCCCAGCCAACTGAAAGAATAACGACACTTATCGACTGCAACTTTACACAGTTAGCTACTTTTTCTAGGCTAACTCGAACCTCAGACATAAATAAAGATATAGCCTGTTGTCGTGCCCACCAACTTAATTTATTTGATGAATACAGACCATGTTTCTGTCAGTAACCGCCGGAGGGTTGCCGCTCCCTTTTAAGCATATGTTCAGGAACGGTCCACGTGGTCGCCCATGTCTTCTAGTAAATATGCGGGAAAAAGGCGGTAAAAAGATCACTGCAAGTAAAGTTTAACTATGAGAATTGTAAGGCCAATTTCAGTGGCTAGCCAGTTACAGAAACAGGGCAACCTCACACACTGTTAAGAAATCCAAGGCATGTCCAGTATGCTGTGAAAAAACATTAGACACCGTAAACGACTGTCAGAAGGAGACTAGGAAGAGTCAGTGCACCTCATCAGCTTCTTTCGAGTAAATGCATGCAATCGAAAACGTTTCTGCGCTATTTTGGCAAAAAAGATAGAGGGAAGTAGCTCAAAGGTAGAATAAATAGGAGGATGACCAGAGAACATCAGAAAAGCCAAGTGGCGAAGACTAAATAGATAAAAAAACAGTGTGACAGATAACATTGAGCGTCTATTTAGACCAACCAAAGAAACTTAGGCAAATGTTTGTGCTTAGTGAAGTAAAAGTGGAGAAGGATATGTCTGTGATTCAGTGGCAGTGAAAATGACTAAAACGATGGGTGGAGAACTTCAAGGGATAGCTTAGCATGCCTCCAGTTAGTCTTTGGTTGTACAATTTCTCACCAGGTCATGAATGGAAAATTTAAATTAGGGATCCAATTCTTCGCGAAGTCAGGAAGTCTGTAAGCTGTTTGAAACGTGGTGGAGCGGCAGAGCCTGATGAACTTGCACCAATGGCAGTCTAGGATGGTTGAATCTATTATTTTTTTAAAGATTAACTGATGTGTTTACTACCGTGACATATGATTCCCTCTTACAGGTCACAATAACTGATTGCCCAGGTCTTAAAGAAAAGAGGGAGATCCTACTATGATAGCGTAATCAATAACGTAATAGTGCTTTGGATTCTAGGTTTAGCAGTCATCAAATGGCTAAGGGAGTTTCCAAGAGTTCAATTCTAAGAAAAATAGGTGAGTTGTGGGTGTCTCGACTAGATATTCACCATAAGTAGTGTTTTGGAACTTACTCTCACTTATTAGCACCTGGCGTCCAACTTGATGAATTGAGAGGTCTTATAGTAGTGTCTCCTCCTGAAAAGTGTGCCAGGTAGTTACATCAGTGTAGTACGAGTTTGGTATTCACACGTAGTGGTCACGTTAGAGCGTACAAGGAGGCATCAGATGGCTTCTCGGAAGATAGGTCTCGAAACTCGAAGCTTCTCGTAGCCGATTGTATCTATACTACATGCTGGGACCGCCAAGTCCCCTAAGTCTCGCACGACACTCTCAAACATACATCGGTAGAGTTGAACTTTGGCAGTCAGGCGCTATCCTGACTTGAGGACTGTTTATACAACTGCAGGTTTCGTACAACGTTCGCCAGGGATTTTACGATCCGGTGAAGATCATCTGGAGCGACTTCTGGACCCAGTGCTGAACGGTCTTCCGTCGAGTGTCACCCCACTGATTCTACCTAACGCTGACGTTGTTAAGTTATGGGGGGGCTGTGGCGTTCGAAACAGAATTAAGCTCATTGGAAAGTGAAAAAAGTGGACTAGTATCCAGCCTGGATGAATGCGGAACCATGTTTCTCCATACCTTTACTAGCAAAAGCATTCTGTTCTCTCAGTCTTACTCATCCTTCCCATCCATCCACGTTTAAGGACCTGTGATTGATAGTGGCCGACAAGCTAGTCACTAGCTCAGGCTACCCAGTGAATGCCTCAAGAGCCTGCTCAGTGTTACACTTTGGGAGGAAACAACTATATGTCTTCACTCTGAAACCTTTCCAGAGGCCTTACAAAGCGTATTCATGACCTCATTTGGAGATCCGCAACGTCGCCGCCGCGATATGTCTGAAAAAATGTGTGAGCCTGCTGGAAATGGTCCGGTGGCGAGCAAAGATGGGTGTTGTAGAAGGTCTGCAAAATCCACATGACGACACACAGCTTCACTCAATTGGTCACCGCGGATCACGTGGTGACTTGGTAACGGCAAACTTGAAAAGCGAAATCCTACCGAGCGGTCACTGCGGCATGGAAACCGCCTATCAATAGGGCGGGAACCCTTGTGCATTCACAGCTTTCATTTGTGCAACGGAACGCATGGTCTGCCGGGATTGCTACTGCTTCGTCTGTCAGCGGCTCCAAGAACAAGTGGGATGGCCACGTGGTGAGACGTAGGACACCCACATAGCTGAGGTTTTCCAGGATCAGTACAACCAACTGATTTCATGTCACTCTAGCATGGTTGAACCTGTAAACAATTTTTAGTGCCGAGGGCCCAAACTCATCCATCCTCGCCAGACGCCTCCCATCCAGTTACCGTACTTCCCACCAAAAGCATTACCGCTTCTGTCCCCATAATCTCTTCCATGACCTGCACCCTCATCTCCGTCTGACCGTCTACGATTTCACCTTATTCGTTAAGGTTCTCCTTGTCGTGAGTCTACCCAGTTTTCTGCATTTCTACAGTCCTGCTGTTTTCACCTAGTTATACCTCACCTCTACTTGTTTGTTTTCCTTGAACGTCTTCTCATTTCCTCTTTACGATCAGTCGAAACAACTATTTAGCGACATGATACCCAGGTGGTCCGTCTGCGACACAAGCTTGAGACAAATCATAAAACACCCAACAACCTTTCGGGCGTACTAAGGGCAAGGCGGGCGTCTAGGTAGGCGCAGTGCGTCGTAATCCGCCGACGACCAGGAAAACTTTCGCAGGGCTTAGAAGTGATTGCGACGAAGTCAATTGGTTTACTCAAGCCCGTAAAAGGACTGTGAAGATGTAAAGAGTGTGGTCAGGTCTAACCAACTCTGTATGCCAAACAAACGCAGAGAAAAAAGCACTTTAGGAGATGTCCTGGAGCGAACCTAACAGACGCAGAGGCCAGTCACTGATTATTCGAACCTGCAATATACCCACGAATATGAGACCAAGGAAGAACACAGTGGCGTAACCGGATGAAATAGTATGTTTGCGGTGTCGTGCCAAGATGCCAGTGGGTTACAGCCAACTGGCCGGAGGGTCGATTACGAGCAGTGCAACGTGACACGACAGCGTGCCAAATGGCGAGGATGCTCTACCAGGTGCTTTCGGCCTAACGAGTCCTGTAAACTGTCAAGGTCAGCATCAGTGTTGAATCTTGTCAGACCCTGGGCTATCCATCCTAGAGGGGTGTGTGACGCTACAGGTCGCCCCCTAGTGGGTTTGGGAGGACCCTAAGGCAATACCAGCCGGAAGGGAGAACCCAGGGGCTCTTCCACTGTTAAAACCCTTCCTATAGGGTCATGTGAGAAGTGGCTCCTGGTTGTCTGAACTTGTCCTAAGATGTCGTGGAGGATGAAAAAATTAAATGCAATAGAGCAGACTTCACACCGATCGTGATCCTCAGTATCCCCTGACGTTCTGTTCAGTGCTTGCTGCGCCTGCGACATGTTAAGTCTTTAACGCCGCGAAAGCGTTTCGTAAAATGTGGGGAACATTTACATATGAATATTTCGAAAAAGACTAGGCTTATTTCAGCTTAACTTCGAGAAAGTCTCATTACGTGGTAGTAAAAATTGATATAAAAGGGTAAAACGTTGGAGGATTTTCGCGATCCCAGTAGGTAAAAAAAATGGTGCCCTGGTTGAATATGACTTTAATTGCTCCGGGAACCTGACGGTTCGACCTGATCATGTTTTTCGTTGCGCCAGTGGTTGTTGTATCTGTGTATTACCCGGTGAGTCTTCAGGAATTTCGATAATTGGGCCATCTGTCAGTTGGCTGTAGTGAGCTGAAACGTCAGTTATGATGAGGTTGCCTTCGGAATAAGCTGTTTTCAAACGGTCGATACTAGCAGCATCTTCATGCCCGTTTCGCTCGATTACATATAATTTCTCAAGCCGCTTGGGCAATTTGAATGATCCGCCGTCATTTGGTACAAGTGGTCGACGAACGGCGTCGTGGCAAATGAACATTTGTGATGCCTTTTGAAAAACAGGGTGAACGAGGACCTCGGTCGTTTAGGGTCACTAGGAGTGGGCCCAACTGAACGCATTGCGTCTGTGAGCCTAATCACGTACGATATCCGGTCAAAAACATGTTTGAAAGTTGAAGGGGAAACAAACTCACCTGATAGGCGAAGAGTAGTCCCATAGACGAGTTCTGCAGAGGTGCATCCAGCGTCAGCTTTCAACGCGTTACTAATACCTAGTAGGACTAAAGGCAAAATCTCGGTCCACTGAAGTATGTTTGCAGCTGAAAGGGAAGCTTTCGGCTGTCGATAGTGATGTTCCACCACGCTATTTGCTTGTGGATGGTAGGCTGTCGTTCGGAACCTAGTGCAACCTAAAAGTGAAGTTAAAGCGTGAAATAATGCGCACTCGAATTGGCTCCCACGGTCGGTTGTTACGTAAAATGGACATCCAAAGTTCGTGATCCATCTTTCAACGAAAACGTGAGCGACAATTTCAGCGGTAATATCCTTTATAGGCACTGATTCTGGTCATCGCGTAAAACAATCCATGCAAGTGAAAAGGTAAGCATATCCATTAGATTCTGGCGGAGATCGTACAACATCTATACGGACGTGGTCAAAGAGCATGACTGGAGCTGGGAAAGGACCTAAACGGCTTTTCGTGTGTTGCGTTACTTCGCACCTCTGACAAGCTAAGACACGACACAAAACTGTATCCTTGCCTGACCCCACTGGGCGATAAGGCTTATGGAAGCTACGGAGTCACTTGCTTCAGAGATGTGGAAGATATCTGACGTGAACTGGAAAATATAATCCAGTCGTCGTGACCCACGAGGGGAGTATTTGTTTGATGCCGAGACAAGAAAGAAGGTTTAAGGCTTGTGGTCTGTGAAAATAATGAAATCACGACCTTCCACCGAATGTCGAAAATGGCGTACAGAACAGTACATGGCTAGGAGTTTCCTGCCAAATGTACTGTATCTTGTTTCCACCTCTTGCAGCCCCCCGAGAAAAGGGCTAAAGGTTGCTACCGGTTGTCAGTCAACTGTTGCAAAACTGCTGCAACTGCTGAATCAGTACTCAAAGGAGCACTGAGGTCATGATGCGTAGGCATAGTTGCGTTTGAAATGACTGCCTTGACTTTAGGGAAGGCAAGTCCAGCCACGTTGTCTAGAGTCATGCACTTAGCAGTCCCTCTGAGTGGATCCATGAGTGGTCTCAGTTTGGAATAAACCTTCGGTAATAACTTATCAGGCCACTGAAAATGCTGCTCTGCCTCGCGGTAATTGGCTCTGGATAGTTCACGATGGCCACCACTCTATCTCTCAATGGGCGTATACCTTTGTTGTCAGTGGTATGCCCTAGGAAGCTGAGTGATTCAACTCCTATTTCACATTTCTGCAAGTTGACTGTGATGCCATGCTTTTTTGGTCGATTGAATCTGAGGTCCAAATTTTCAAGATAAGTTTCCTTACCTGGATTCACAGTGGGACAGCCATCGACATGGACATAATCTAAACCATGGAAGACATCATCCATAAAGCTTTGGAATGTTTGTGCTGCATTCCGAAGACCAAATGGCGTGCGCAGGGATTCAAATAAACTAAAAGCAGTAATATTGGTTGTTTTCGCGATGTCCTCTGCTTCCATAGGTATCTGACTGTGCGCTTTGACCAGATCGATTTTGGAGAATATGTCCATTAGGTATAACGTCGCAGTCAAGTCGTAAACGTGAGGTATAGGGGGGCAGTCCGGTGTTGTTTTGGCATTAAGCCTTTGGTAATCACCGGTTGGACGCCAGTCTTTGCTATCCTTTTTGGGAACCATGTGCAAACGTGACGCCCAAAGACTTCTTGAAGGTTTGATAGTTCCCAGTTTGAGCAAGTGGTCCAATATCCAATATCCAATATTGATAGTGCGAGCGTAGAAAACTAGTAGTTTTTGATCTCTCGCGTCTAGTTCTTAGGGCTTGGTTCCAGTTGTTCGGTTTACTCCTGCAGTGGACGAGGAAATCCCCTCTGCTTTCTTGCTTTTAGCTTCGGTGAGGTGGATGTTTTGTGGGTTAGTAGGTTGTAATTTGTAGAGTGATTAGGGAGCTACGGGTTGCTGGGAAGTTTAGAGAACTGCCATGACTCCTGTCTGTGTAGGTACCTGAAAGAGAATAGTAAGGTAGTGGTAAAGGAATGAAGAGAGAATAAAGAAGAGAGTGAAGTAGCACCATAGAGACTCTGGGAGCTGGGTTAAGGCCGTATCGCTAACCATCCTTGCCTTTAAACAGGAGTTTGCGTAGATAGCCACTCCCCCTCCTGCTCTATGTTCCCTGTCCCTGCGGAAGAGTTCCATGCCAGCAACACGCATCTCTTCGTCGGAGATGTCCGATGAGAGCCAGGATTCGGTGATGAATATGATGTCGGAGTGCTGATGTTCACGCAGCGTCCTCATTTTTGCTACCTTCCCTCTTAGCCCCCTAACGTTGCTGTACATACATATTAGAGTGTACCTGATGAGAGGGGAGGTCTGGATGTGTATTTTCGAGGGATGAGCGCTTACGTGGTTGATTTAGCCTCGCCAGTCCTCATAGGACTGGCATTGTTCCGTTTTTTGTGTTTTGTTCTTAACTTGGGTGGGGGCTGTAGCAGTGGTGGCTTCTTTACTTGATGTATCTAACTCACTGGTCAGCGCCTGTGTGACGACCACTGACTCCAGAGGTCTTGGTGGTTGCCGTCTCTCCTCTTGCCTTGTGGGTCTAGGCTTACTTTCACATATACGTATTGAGCCACCCATGCGATCTTTCGCATTATACCATGCGTGCAGAACGTCTGTGAGGGAGGCATATGAGTCGAACTGGACGGCAAGTAGTCTGGGATTGGGTATGGTCTTCAGGTGCGCTGGCCTTGGCAGTCTACTGACGCTGTTGGCCGGTATACTGTTGAGACCAACTTTGGTTGAGAGCCATTGCCATTGTTGGACGTCGTGAAAGTACCGATCTTTGACCGAGCTGTCACTTGGCAATTCTGGAATCCCATGTACAACTATAGTGTTGTTTCTGTTGGGATTTCCAACCGCTGACTTTCTCTCCTCCTCTCTTACTGACCATGGCTTGTCAGGCCTGGCCCGAATTTTACAGGCATTAACAACGTCCGGTTGTCGTGAGAGGAGGAGTGTGTCTTCAGCCTCTTTGGCGGTATTTAGGGACACACGTAAAGGGGGGGCTTATCTCGGGGTGCATGGCTTCCTCGAGAAAGGCGACACAAAGTTGCAGGGAGGGGAGGGAGTCCCAGCATCTGACAGTAGTCGGTCCACATTCGGCTGTCAAATTGTTCCCTCTCGACCAACAATGAGTCTGTCGATACATCGACGTTGAACAAAATGATCGAGTTGGTCCTCCTGTGACCTGGGTTCGTTGTGGGTGGCACGCCCGACTTCCCAATGGGTTTGAGTAATTCCACTGGTTGTTTCTCAGTCACGGTGTGTGGGGTGTTCGGAATGGGTTTCGTAGAGGCTTCGGCGGTCGATGTCTTTGGCCATGCGCTTGACGTCCCCTGGGGCCGGGTGGGGGTATGGAGACTTGACCTAATATGGTCCCCACGCGAGATGGCGTGCCCACAGCTGGAGCTCTAGGTCTGTTTCCAGGTCTCTCTGTGTTATCCTTTGGTGTTAACCCTACCTTATTCGGGGATGCTGGTAGCTTTTGCGTGGCGGAGAGCATCTCCTTCAGGCTTTCTGTGCGGAGTGCGGGCATTTTCCTGCACTCTGGACAGATGTACCAGAACCACTTGCATGGTTGTCTCTTCATCAGCTTATAGTATTGTCGGGGGACTTTGGTATCGCAGTGGCAATGCGCCCATCGTTGACACAGGTTGCATGCAAATGCCTCATCGACTACCGAAACAACTTTGGTGCAAACACTGCAGCCATCGGGTGTCGTAATACAGCCTTCCTTCCATGAATAAGGTGCTACGGATTGTGGCGAACTGCTTGTGGCTGCCTTGTTCTGAAGCCTTTTACGTCGTCTTCTATTTCAGGCATGGTATGATCCTTGCTCAAGATAGGACTAGTTTGTGACGGGTGAGTGCTACTCTGTGTCACCTGTCTGATGGCTACTGGAATTCTAGAAACATGGGTTGGCCACTTCTTCAGAAGTTCGATGTTCTGCCCTACCTCTGTTTGTCTTCTAGTACAGACTAGTGTGTTGTTTAGGGTGTTACTGGCCGTTGTTGTGCACGACCGCGTTATCCGTGTCAAAGCTTCAGACCTAGCGTTTTGGGCAGACATGTCGCTATGATATAAACTTCTTGGGAAAACAAGTAGTTAACAACAATAAGAGGGTTGAAGACTGAATGCAGGAAAAGGACAGAATAGAAAAGGGAAGATAATTTATGTTGGCTCACCTTCAGACACTTGTCACTTGATCCTCTGCTCTTGACCAACGAGTTTAACCGTAAGCTCCAGATGCGTATGTATAACCAGGAAGATATTTCCTGGGGAATGACCTCCGAGGAGAACCGAGAGCTAAGGCAGTTTGGCAGCTGAAACGCCCAAGAACCACTGACAGGAGGTAGACCGGTTGGTTCAAAGGAATAATAATGCCAATTTTCAACTGTTGAGGAGTGAGCTGACGAATGCGCAGGGGTGAGGTGCGTGGACGGACAGAAGTGCTGCAAACGTTCTATGTTTTTAGATTGAGTATTGAAAGTGGGAGTTTTTCATTGTGGAAAAATCCAAAAGCTGAGAGACGAGCGAAACACGTCACTACTCAAGGAGCGCGCCATACGGACTCACTCTTTGTCATTATGAGCTTATCATAGGCTAGACGGCGTACTTCGGATGTCACGGGTGGACCTCGTGTTGTGACGGGATGCTTAACATTGCTGGTTATGCACGGAAGGACATGCGTCGATTGTGTTAACTCTGGATATTTCTCTAACACTGCCTGATAGGACACGTCGCCCACGCGTTTAGTTCTAACGATGGCTAGACTTGGGTCTAAACAAGTGGTGCCAACAATAGGTAACTTAGTGTTGTTATCTGTAAGTAATCGACAACGAGCATCTACGAGTTGATCGTTATGATTTGGCAAATCTTTGCTAATGCTGGATATAGAAACATCAGCCAGGAGGAACATACAACGAATAGGCTTACGTGAACCTAAGTTTAGGTTGATGTACGGCCTCCTGAATGTTACGACTGCCTTGATGTTAGCCGCTTGGAGGTTGAAGGATGGGTCCGCGCGGCAAGAACGCTTACTTCTGCTCCGGTGTCGACGAGGTAGCAAACTTTCGTTTTCATGTCGGTGATGTAAAGCAGACGGCTGTTTCAGCTGGCTACGTTTGCCTTGAACGTACGCCGACGAGACTATTTCCCGGCTTTGCATCCTTGTTGAAACTGCATGGCTTCAGGCATTTTCCGACTTCTCTGTAAGTATTGTGAAACCAGCACCATTTAGGTTTTTCCATCCTGTTAGGTCTGGTTTTTGTGTAACCATGCGAGTTGCTGTGATAGACTGGGATGTGTTTCTGTGATGTACTACGCAACCTAGGGCTTCGAGTTCACAGAAGCTGTTTAACCGAGCTGCACAGCTTGGTTACTTCTGAATCCAGGCTCTCGGGTTTGCCATAGGCGGAATATACGTTGAAGACGGACCCGCTAGAGATCTCCGGCGTTTTATCTGCCGAGGCAGCCAGGTCATCGGGTGGGGCTCACTGAAGTCTCACCGACACAGTTTAGACATATTGTGGTAGTTTCGTGAGAAACGGTTCTTGGAAAAGGCCATTGTGGAACGTCTGTGTGCCCATAACTTTTCGCATGCACGCGAGGACCTCAGTGGCTGGGTTGCTGCCTACCTCGATGTTACGAGGCGATTCGTCTAAGCGCTGGCAATCCGTGAGATTGCTTTCCCTCAGAAGTGCGGCTTTGAGAAGTGCATAGGGACCACTTACTTCAAGGCTGAGCATAAGCGCCGTAAAATGCGTTTAATTCCTGCGGTAGTAAATGCACGGCAGCAAGAAATCTAGAATGAGGATCGGCCAGTGCTTGTTTTCGAAAATCTACCTCGGCATACAAAAACCATGTTTCTCCAGGCTTCCTGAAAATAGCACATTCCTCCCTCCAAGCGGTTTCCCAGTGCCGGTGCTATAGGTATTTTCTATCCAGCATTTGAGCATCTAAATCTGGTACCAAAATTCCTCAAGAGGTTGCCTGTTATAGATCTCAAAAAGATATTCTATAGGCTGTCTGGTGATATGAACCTTTTTCCCTTATAGTCAGCTTATTACAGAATGTCCTTCCACAGTGTGCTTAGCAGGGAAGTTCCAACCACCCACACGCTTCCCAGAGTATCTAAAACTTAATAAAAGCCCATCGTAGCCACCCCCGCCTCTTTCTTTGTCATCACCTCCCAGTAAAAATATTTGGCCTCTAACGAATTCCTGAACCTCTCACCCTGCGACCATTGCCAACAATGCAAACCATCAGAACTTCATCCATAGTCTCCTACGACACCATTATCGACTTTACATTGGGGCTTTCAACGTTGAGACTTTATAACAAATCGAAAGAACTCTATATCTCGAGCCATGAACGTATGCTGCGTTCATCAGATACTTATTCAGGACCTGTGTGTTTATTAAATTAACCTCACCTGTTTATTTTAGTGAGTCTTCAAAGCTCACCGCACTAGTATCGGGAAACCTAGTGGCTGACTCCCGAGATAATAGTGATGCGGGCACAGCGGTGATTTGTAAAGCAGAAAGTACACTTCTGGATCAGTCAACAACCGTTTCTGTCCTGGTTGACAGAATGGATGTTCAAGAACCAGGAAGGATCATGAGAACAGTCTATGCTTATCCCTAATCTCCACCCACCCATTCACGGAATGAATTCTTTCAGAAGCTGTCTATTTTTCTACAGAAAGCAAGACGTTTAGATAAGGTCATAATAGTAGGTGACTAGTATCCAGCCTGGATGAATGCGGAACCATGTTTCTCCATACCTTTACTAGCAAAAGCATTCTGTTCTCTCAGTCTTACTCATCCTTCCCATCCATCCACGTTTAAGGACCTGTGATTGATAGTGGCCGACAAGCTAGTCACTAGCTCAGGCTACCCAGTGAATGCCTCAAGAGCCTGCTCAGTGTTACACTTTGGGAGGAAACAACTATATGTCTTCACTCTGAAACCTTTCCAGAGGCCTTACAAAGCGTATTCATGACCTCATTTGGAGATCCGCAACGTCGCCGCCGCGATATGTCTGAAAAAATGTGTGAGCCTGCTGGAAATGGTCCGGTGGCGAGCAAAGATGGGTGTTGTAGAAGGTCTGCAAAATCCACATGACGACACACAGCTTCACTCAATTGGTCACCGCGGATCACGTGGTGACTTGGTAACGGCAAACTTGAAAAGCGAAATCCTACCGAGCGGTCACTGCGGCATGGAAACCGCCTATCAATAGGGCGGGAACCCTTGTGCATTCACAGCTTTCATTTGTGCAACGGAACGCATGGTCTGCCGGGATTGCTACTGCTTCGTCTGTCAGCGGCTCCAAGAACAAGTGGGATGGCCACGTGGTGAGACGTAGGACACCCACATAGCTGAGGTTTTCCAGGATCAGTACAACCAACTGATTTCATGTCACTCTAGCATGGTTGAACCTGTAAACAATTTTTAGTGCCGAGGGCCCAAACTCATCCATCCTCGCCAGACGCCTCCCATCCAGTTACCGTACTTCCCACCAAAAGCATTACCGCTTCTGTCCCCATAATCTCTTCCATGACCTGCACCCTCATCTCCGTCTGACCGTCTACGATTTCACCTTATTCGTTAAGGTTCTCCTTGTCGTGAGTCTACCCAGTTTTCTGCATTTCTACAGTCCTGCTGTTTTCACCTAGTTATACCTCACCTCTACTTGTTTGTTTTCCTTGAACGTCTTCTCATTTCCTCTTTACGATCAGTCGAAACAACTATTTAGCGACATGATACCCAGGTGGTCCGTCTGCGACACAAGCTTGAGACAAATCATAAAACACCCAACAACCTTTCGGGCGTACTAAGGGCAAGGCGGGCGTCTAGGTAGGCGCAGTGCGTCGTAATCCGCCGACGACCAGGAAAACTTTCGCAGGGCTTAGAAGTGATTGCGACGAAGTCAATTGGTTTACTCAAGCCCGTAAAAGGACTGTGAAGATGTAAAGAGTGTGGTCAGGTCTAACCAACTCTGTATGCCAAACAAACGCAGAGAAAAAAGCACTTTAGGAGATGTCCTGGAGCGAACCTAACAGACGCAGAGGCCAGTCACTGATTATTCGAACCTGCAATATACCCACGAATATGAGACCAAGGAAGAACACAGTGGCGTAACCGGATGAAATAGTATGTTTGCGGTGTCGTGCCAAGATGCCAGTGGGTTACAGCCAACTGGCCGGAGGGTCGATTACGAGCAGTGCAACGTGACACGACAGCGTGCCAAATGGCGAGGATGCTCTACCAGGTGCTTTCGGCCTAACGAGTCCTGTAAACTGTCAAGGTCAGCATCAGTGTTGAATCTTGTCAGACCCTGGGCTATCCATCCTAGAGGGGTGTGTGACGCTACAGGTCGCCCCCCTAGTGGGTTTGGGAGGACCCTAAGGCAATACCAGCCGGAAGGGAGAACCCAGGGGCTCTTCCACTGTTAAAACCCTTCCTATAGGGTCATGTGAGAAGTGGCTCCTGGTTGTCTGAACTTGTCCTAAGATGTCGTGGAGGATGAAAAAATTAAATGCAATAGAGCAGACTTCACACCGATCGTGATCCTCAGTATCCCCTGACGTTCTGTTCAGTGCTTGCTGCGCCTGCGACATGTTAAGTCTTTAACGCCGCGAAAGCGTTTCGTAAAATGTGGGGAACATTTACATATGAATATTTCGAAAAAGACTAGGCTTATTTCAGCTTAACTTCGAGAAAGTCTCATTACGTGGTAGTAAAAATTGATATAAAAGGGTAAAACGTTGGAGGATTTTCGCGATCCCAGTAGGTAAAAAAAATGGTGCCCTGGTTGAATATGACTTTAATTGCTCCGGGAACCTGACGGTTCGACCTGATCATGTTTTTCGTTGCGCCAGTGGTTGTTGTATCTGTGTATTACCCGGTGAGTCTTCAGGAATTTCGATAATTGGGCCATCTGTCAGTTGGCTGTAGTGAGCTGAAACGTCAGTTATGATGAGGTTGCCTTCGGAATAAGCTGTTTTCAAACGGTCGATACTAGCAGCATCTTCATGCCCGTTTCGCTCGATTACATATAATTTCTCAAGCCGCTTGGGCAATTTGAATGATCCGCCGTCATTTGGTACAAGTGGTCGACGAACGGCGTCGTGGCAAATGAACATTTGTGATGCCTTTTGAAAAACAGGGTGAACGAGGACCTCGGTCGTTTAGGGTCACTAGGAGTGGGCCCAACTGAACGCATTGCGTCTGTGAGCCTAATCACGTACGATATCCGGTCAAAAACATGTTTGAAAGTTGAAGGGGAAACAAACTCACCTGATAGGCGAAGAGTAGTCCCATAGACGAGTTCTGCAGAGGTGCATCCAGCGTCAGCTTTCAACGCGTTACTAATACCTAGTAGGACTAAAGGCAAAATCTCGGTCCACTGAAGTATGTTTGCAGCTGAAAGGGAAGCTTTCGGCTGTCGATAGTGATGTTCCACCACGCTATTTGCTTGTGGATGGTAGGCTGTCGTTCGGAACCTAGTGCAACCTAAAAGTGAAGTTAAAGCGTGAAATAATGCGCACTCGAATTGGCTCCCACGGTCGGTTGTTACGTAAAATGGACATCCAAAGTTCGTGATCCATCTTTCAACGAAAACGTGAGCGACAATTTCAGCGGTAATATCCTTTATAGGCACTGATTCTGGTCATCGCGTAAAACAATCCATGCAAGTGAAAAGGTAAGCATATCCATTAGATTCTGGCGGAGATCGTACAACATCTATACGGACGTGGTCAAAGAGCATGACTGGAGCTGGGAAAGGACCTAAACGGCTTTTCGTGTGTTGCGTTACTTCGCACCTCTGACAAGCTAAGACACGACACAAAACTGTATCCTTGCCTGACCCCACTGGGCGATAAGGCTTATGGAAGCTACGGAGTCACTTGCTTCAGAGATGTGGAAGATATCTGACGTGAACTGGAAAATATAATCCAGTCGTCGTGACCCACGAGGGGAGTATTTGTTTGATGCCGAGACAAGAAAGAAGGTTTAAGGCTTGTGGTCTGTGAAAATAATGAAATCACGACCTTCCACCGAATGTCGAAAATGGCGTACAGAACAGTACATGGCTAGGAGTTTCCTGCCAAATGTACTGTATCTTGTTTCCACCTCTTGCAGCCCCCCGAGAAAAGGGCTAAAGGTTGCTACCGGTTGTCAGTCAACTGTTGCAAAACTGCTGCAACTGCTGAATCAGTACTCAAAGGAGCACTGAGGTCATGATGCGTAGGCATAGTTGCGTTTGAAATGACTGCCTTGACTTTAGGGAAGGCAAGTCCAGCCACGTTGTCTAGAGTCATGCACTTAGCAGTCCCTCTGAGTGGATCCATGAGTGGTCTCAGTTTGGAATAAACCTTCGGTAATAACTTATCAGGCCACTGAAAATGCTGCTCTGCCTCGCGGTAATTGGCTCTGGATAGTTCACGATGGCCACCACTCTATCTCTCAATGGGCGTATACCTTTGTTGTCAGTGGTATGCCCTAGGAAGCTGAGTGATTCAACTCCTATTTCACATTTCTGCAAGTTGACTGTGATGCCATGCTTTTTTGGTCGATTGAATCTGAGGTCCAAATTTTCAAGATAAGTTTCCTTACCTGGATTCACAGTGGGACAGCCATCGACATGGACATAATCTAAACCATGGAAGACATCATCCATAAAGCTTTGGAATGTTTGTGCTGCATTCCGAAGACCAAATGGCGTGCGCAGGGATTCAAATAAACTAAAAGCAGTAATATTGGTTGTTTTCGCGATGTCCTCTGCTTCCATAGGTATCTGACTGTGCGCTTTGACCAGATCGATTTTGGAGAATATGTCCATTAGGTATAACGTCGCAGTCAAGTCGTAAACGTGAGGTATAGGGGGGCAGTCCGGTGTTGTTTTGGCATTAAGCCTTTGGTAATCACCGGTTGGACGCCAGTCTTTGCTATCCTTTTTGGGAACCATGTGCAAACGTGACGCCCAAAGACTTCTTGAAGGTTTGATAGTTCCCAGTTTGAGCAAGTGGTCCAATATCCAATATCCAATATTGATAGTGCGAGCGTAGAAAACTAGTAGTTTTTGATCTCTCGCGTCTAGTTCTTAGGGCTTAGTCCCAGTTGTTCGGTTTACTCCTGCAGTGGACGAGGAAATCCCCTCTGCTTTCTTGCTTTTAGCTTCGGTGAGGTGGATGTTTTGTGGGTTAGTAGGTTGTAATTTGTAGAGTGACTAGGGAGCTACGGGTTGCTGGGAAGTTTAGAGAACTGCCGTGACTCCTGTCTGTGTAGGCACCTGAAAGAGAATAGTAAGGTAGTGGTAAAGGAATGAAGAGAGAATAAAGAAGAGAGTGAAGTAGCACCATAGAGACTCTGGGAGCTGGGTTAAGGCCGTATCGCTAACCATCCTTGCCTTGAAACAGGAGTTTGCGTAGATAGCCACTCCCCCTCCTGCTCTATGTTCCCTGTCCCTGCGGAAGAGTTCCATGCCAGCAACACGCATCTCTTCGTCGGAGATGTCCGATGGGAGCCAGGATTCGGTGATGAATATGATGTCGGAGTGCTGATGTTCACGCAGCGTCCTCATTTCCGCTACCTTCCCTCTTAGCCCCCTAACGTTGCTGTACATACATATTAGAGTGAACCTGATGAGAGGGGAGGTCTGGATGT